>JAODLL010000008.1:3390422-3410048 GCA_026546735.1 Forbesichthys agassizii
CCCCCCCCCCCCCCCCCCCCCCCCCCCTCTCTCTCTCTCTCGCATGTTCTCGCCCTCTCTCGGCACTAGTATCAGTGCTTTGGATGTGATTAGGAAGCCACTAGCAGGAGGAAATAGGGAGGGTGTTCATATCACATTTCTAATCTGAAGCCTCTGGAATGAGGCCTCCTCTGTTTCTTCCAAGAATTTCTGCATTGTAAATGGCTTTAAGGCTCCTCCTTACATAGACAAAAAAAGTCCCCCTGCCCGACCCCACCAGAAGAATAGACGGTTGAAAATGAATAAAGAGAAAATGTGAGATTTAATAAATTTCAAGACTGAGCGGAAATAAAGCGAATGGAGGCGTTGAAGGAAATGTTCCTTTGAAGAAAAGAACAAGACCGCTGTAGATCAATATGTTTGAACACAAATTGAGAAATTTCAGGGTTTGTACACTGCCTGATTTAATATATGGAATCATATTAAGGCTACATTTGCCATAATTGGCAAGAGTCCCTTACTATGTTGTACAATGCATCATTGTCATAAGGGTTAATGACTAATTAGGTGGGTAAACTCTGTTTTGCATATAAAGGGTTTGGTTAGCCTCCACTGCACCCCTGTTTACAACATGGAGAGACTGAAATGTATTTATGTATCCATCCACCTTTCTCTCAGTATAGCCAAGCAATTAACTTCATTACTGCATCAGAAATGCTAACATTCAACAACTGTTGTGCCCATCAATGGTGTTCCTATTAGATTGTTTTCATTTGCTTTAGAGAAGCCTAAAGTTCAACCTATAGTTAAGGTGGTTGTCCCATTTCCTTTCATTCTTAGTCTGAGGTGTCTGATGGCAGTGATTTTTTACGGTAGACATTATTAGTTGAAATATTTTATTACATTACATTGCTACACCAGAAAAAAAATGTTATCATAAACTATTATGATTCTTTTTTTAATGCAAACATTTTAACACAACAAAAGTATTAAGTTATTCATAAATACATCACTTCATCGTGTAACACTTTTTTCAGGACCTTTTGCATATTATGTACAGTATGGTGAATTGAGATATAATCTAAATTTTAACTAGATTGTATTTGTATGTAGTAAGAAAGGACAGATGTGTGTGGAGTTATCATGGGACCCAGCAGGTGTGTACAGACAGTTGAGGGGTTCAGTATACAGTAGGCCCCTGCAAATAGAGGGTGGAGTGTGTGTGTGTGTGTGTGTGTGTGTGTGTGAGAGAGAGGAATATACAGAATGTTCAAGTACGTACCACTACTACCCAGTATACACATGCACATGTTGTATGCAAACAAGTCTCGTGCACATGGGTGCACTACATGTCTGCAAGTGTGCGTACAAGCACACGCACCTTGTAGTGTGTGTTCCTCTCAGAGCTAAACAACTGTAGCAAGGCTGCGATCAGATATTTATAAGCGGCTCATGAATATGGATGGCCGAGGAGATGGGACTGATGTTTGTCCTCTAAGAGGGGATGAAAGGAGAATGGAGCCTCAGTCAGGGCCCCCCTCCATGGCACAGCAGCGATGGGAGCGTCAGCTAGGAGACGTGCGTTCGTGGCGTTAGCCAGGCGAGAGGGGGTTGGGCAAGACAGCAAGCATGACAGGTGCTTCGGATACTCAAATGTAATGAAATGTGATTTGGCTATACTGAAGGCAAGGCATTTCCCTCACAGCTCGCTAAATTGAAACCTTGTAGCAGACTCTTGTCAGTTGGTTCCGGATTAGTTTCTTCCCAGACTTAGTGTCCTTTTGAGATGCTTGACTTGATATTCCATAAACAAGCCTTTTAAAGAAAATATATGATAGTTATATAATGTATTCTGACAAAATAAGGCCTATGACAACATTATTGGAAGAATGTGAATACATTGAGGAACTGTATTTTTCATTACCCCTTAAGACAAACCTTTGTGTGATACTATTTGCACATGCGTTGTTAGGGATCTTTAATTTTCTAGTGATTTCTCAGTAATACATCTACAGTTAAGGTCAGGCTCCACTAAGGCTAGCATATTTGATTTCCAACCAAAAGTGTATTCTTCAAGCCCCAACGTGGCCCCCTTGACCAAGATGCCTAACCCCTATTTCCACAGTCACCCTTTGTCTGGGACAAGGTACTGCATGTTGATTGACATGAACCATGACCAACATAACGAATCATCCAAAGCATATTTAACAGGTATTGAGGATGAATAGAGAATTTGAGGTTGTTTGCAGGTCTTGTAAAAACCTGTTAACTCGATATGGTTACTGTCATTAAAGCACTGCACTAGCATTGTACCCAAATTCTATAATATGCCACCAGCCAATGAAAATGTACTACCTGATAGGGTCTACAGCATGTACCATGTGGTATGGCATGGTGCTGATGGAAGAGGCTTGTACTGCATACACCTTACATCATTGTTGTACTCACTGTAAGTTGGATAAGTGTCTGTTCATTATTCTAATAGACTTCATATGTACAGAGATGTACTGTACATGGTTCAACCGCAAACAATGTGTTCATATCTACCGCCCATGTCAGAAAATGTCTCATTGGTGCCACTTCTAGTAAAGGAAACATGACATATGCAAGTGGTGGGGCTACACACCGCACTGTACCTCTCAATGCTAATCACTGAGTCATCCATCAGGTCTAGTAGATGAGCGCTAAGCAACCGGGACATGCATTAGGCCTCATCAATTACCATAATGGCTAGGTTTTTAATATGCCTAATAGGCTGGCATGACCTTGCCCATTCACTCAGCAGGTACTGTGCACGTTGTGCTCCTCCTGTTGAGGCCATATTTAACCATGAATGACCATCGGAGCTGGAATGACTTCATGGTTATGCATTGACAAGGGGTCGACAGATGAACAGCGGGTATACACTACATGGTCAACATGGTGGTCATGTAATACGTCAATACTGTAAGAGCAGCACACTGGTGAAGTGGCGATGTCCAGAATGCAATGGCCTGCAGGGGACCCTTGTTGGTTATGCTCTGTGTAGTGTCCTGGTGTAGGAGAGCGCGGGCGTGCGCCAGGAAGTGCGTCAAAGTGGGCACAATGTGGTACATATTGGGTAGAGCGAATTTGAAAAATGCGCTGGAGAGAGACCCCGGGGGTTAACATTTAGTAGTGGACAAATGATTCCAGTAGCTGGACAATAATGTTTTTATGGGACTCTAAATGTTGAGCTCAACAGGACCATTGTGGGAGTGTAATGGCTAACACGTGGCTGGCCTGCCACTCCTACAGCCCCGAGGCTGGTCTGGGGGCCAGGGGGAGAGAGGGGGAGGGGAGGGGGAGGAGATGAAGGCAGGAGGAGAGGGGAGTGGATGAGGCACTTTGTCCTAAGGAGACAAAAGCCACTCGGAGCATTTTAAAAAGGATTTGTGTTAATACTAACTTGGTTAATTTATCTTGGTGCTGTTAATATTTGTTGTAAATGTATGTAATACATTAGTTGAGTAAACACAGTATGATGTTTAGGTTAATGCTTTGATTGCCTTTAGTTTATTAAACCATTTAAACATCTTAAGACCCCTTGTACAGATGAGTGTGGTGCTGGTACAGTGATGGGATATGAACTATAGCTTCTTCCAGGAAAGGTTATGTTAGGGTGGTTGACTCCCAAAAAAAAGGTTCTAGGTTCAATCTCCAATATGCCCAACCTTAATGTAAGCATCCTTTGGCAACATACCTGCTGGTCCTTAATACTTAGTACTATAATTAGTCATTTATATGAATAATAATTGTATTCACTTCAAGCCTCTTTCGTTACTAAAGTAATCTGCTAGATGACAATTGTGTGGATTGGGTGTTTAAATTCACACAATTGACAGTGTTCAGGTTTCAGTTTTTGGAATGTGTTCTTTCCTGCTTCTAGGTAATGTCCGTAATTCTTCACTGGTTTGCCTACTGTACGTCTGGGCCGCTTGCGAACAATGTCCCCATCCTGCTTCAAAACAAGACCCTTTTCTTGGTGTGTCTGGGTCTGTCAATCATCTAGTCCGTCATCTTATGTGTGGGCGGGATCACAGCCAATCTGTTTGTTAACCAGAATACATGAGCTCACTGTAGTTCATGTCCACCTGGGACATGTAAAAAGAGAACATAGCAGCAATGTGTTTTGTCTCATATGATCACGTAAATGACATTTCCAGTACAACACAGAGCCCTTCATTAAACCTTTAAATACAACCACTATCAGTCCTTACAAATAAACCTTCTGGTTCGAAAAACGCGTTATGTTTTTAAAATAAATAGGTGTTTGACTAGTAATCTTAGGTGGAACAGATGTTTAGTTGAACAGAGCTGTCTCTCCCTTCCCTAATGGTCATATGGTGAATGGATGGGTCAGTGAGTGTGTGTGTGTGTGAGCGTGCGTTCACTCACTGGCCTCTCTGAGTGAAGCAGTATGTCTTCTGTTAACAGGAGGTGCCATAGCAGAAGGTTAATCAATAGATCAATCATAACATTACCACTTCAATTGTAGCACCAGCTCACCTTCAGCACTGCTGCTTTAGCTTTGTTCAATATTATGTATTATTATTTCATGTAATATTTAAAGATACAAGTGCAAACTCACTTAACTAAGTGAGCGGTAACTTACCTCTTTATAACCAAAGAGCATACTGATTAATAGTAACACTTGAAGGAAGGGTTAGTCATTCTCAAAAACGCTTGCTAACTTCGCCGTCACATGAAAACAACCTCAGCTTCAATCAGAAGCTCTGCCCCACACATTGAAATGCATTGCAAAGCCAAGGGCATTGTTCTTGTGAGTGGTGTTTGCCACTTTGTTTATGTTCCTTACAGAGCCAGTGCTGTGTAGAAATACCAGATTATTTTTTCAGCGTGCACAGAGAATAGTAAAATAGCAAAATGCTGTTAAATACAACTTAAACATTAGATTTAAGTTGATTAAAAGTAATTCACTTACAGTACTGTATATTTAGTTCTGCCTATATTTTGTCTGGTGGACCAACCACTGTAATTCCCTGATATTGTAAAAACTGTAACTGTGATATATTCTGGTATTCTAGATTGTTGAATTTCAATTAGCCAACTTGCAACATAATAAGATGAATGAATATATGTGTAATGAGTGCAAAATGTCAATAACAGGTTAATTTAGAAAGCGTTGAAGTGAAAGTTTAACAAAGAACAGAATAAACAGGGAGGGTGAAAACAGAAAGATGGGGCAGAGAGGGCACATTGTTCCTGGCTGGGACGCATGGGGTCGTCTGTTCAGCCATGTTGAATTCCGACCATTCAGATGGCAGCCGTGCGTAGGCCACCCCTCCAACGCCTTTTACCATCGCCATTACAACAGCGGCCATTCATGAAGCTCCCCTGGCTGGGAAGGGAGGGGGAGGCGACATCTGCACCACAACAATCCCTCCCCCTCTCCCCCCTCCCTCCCTCCCAAAGTAACACTGGCCTTCTGAAACTAACACACACACACATATGCACGCACATTAACACATTGCATTTGCACGCACAAGCACACTCACACAGACTGATAAACTGATAGATGTACAGTACATAGTCACGCTTACAGTATGTATATAGACACACACTGTATTTTACACATGCTTGTAAACACACACACACACACACACACTTTGTCTTTCCCCAGCTAAATGCCAGCGGGCAGAATCAGAAGGCCATCAGATGGCTGTTGTGTGCGTGCGTACGCCCATGTGTGGTTTTGTGTGAATGGGGAGTCCAGAGGGTGGGAAGGTCTCTTGTGCCCTGGTACTGGGGTGTTTAGCATAGCTTCGCCTGTACGGGTGTGTCACAATGCTGTGGTGGGGGAGGGTGACAGACCCAAAGGTTTTAAACCCAGTGACCCCCCCTTCCCCACCCAACCACCCCCTATCCAAGCATTCCTCTCAAACTTGCGAAGCTGTTGACGTGGGTGGGCCAGGTGACCTTTGAACCCAGTTTTGCCCTCTTATGTGCGAAAATTGTGAAATGTTCACTGTATCAATTTCACACATCTACCCAGTATGGGTATTTTATTGAGACCCGGTACAGAGCATACAGCTCTACATATGGACAATATATCCAATATAAAAATACTTTTTTCAGCAATTTTTTTTAAATGAACTAAACAATAAGCAGAATTGTATGTTTCATTACGTGTAGAACAATTCAGCAAATATGTCTTTCTATCAAGCCAAGAACAAAATCTCAAACGTATGTTATCGATGATTATCTCTGGCTACAGTCAACTGATTCAATTCTACTTTCCATTCATGACATTGTCAGGCTGGCCCGGTTGGTGGCATTTCACGCCACTAGGAATGGGCGTCAACACAGAGGTTTGTTGGACAAACAACCAACGCCCGTGTAGGAGCGCCAAGCATCACTGTTATTGTTACTGCATATTGGCATGCACAGGCATTGTTATTCTGCAGCAATCAACACATACATATGTAATAAAGCTGAGAGGCTGGGACACAATACAGGCTATTGTGATTGCAGACTCCAACTCTCAAAAACAATCGATTCTGGCTAAAGCTAGCTAACACTAGCTAACTTGTTTCCATCTTTCTGAGGTTCTGTCTACTGAAAACAGGCTCAAACCTTATGATACATTTTACTAGACGTGGCTTTGTTGGGAGCCAGCTGATAGGAGTTACCTGGCATTTGTCATGGTGTGAGTGGTCCGGAGCATCTGTTAAACGTGTTGGTGTTTTGGTGAATGGTGACAGTTGATGGATGGTGTTGAGAGTTCAATAGAAGGAGGGCCCGAGCTGACAAGACATTTGGAGTGACTGCAGAGATGGTCGAGAGCGAGAGAGTGAGTGTGTGTATCTATGTGTGAATCCACTATATGGATGTGTTTGTGTGGTGTACACATACTGTACAGTAAGCATGTCTATTTGTGTGGGTGCATTTCTGTGTTGTTGGGCAAATGTGTGCATGTGTGTGAGCGAGTGCACATATGTGTGTCGGTTTATGTGTGTGTGTGTGTGTGTGCGTGTGCGTGGTTCTGTCAGACATCGATGACCATGTCAGGGGTGAGTGATAACCGTGGTTCTTTTCAACGCTGTGGGGAGGGTCACACACGTGAAGGATGGCCAGTCTTGCCCTCACTACGCCTCTCTCTGGCCCAGTGTCTGGAGCTGCAGCCTGGCTTTAACCTGACAGGTCTGTGTGGCTGAATGGGATGCCATACATGGGCCTCATTACACAGAGCTTGTCTGCACTCTAAGAAAGAGTGGAACTATAAAGGGGCTTTGTAGGGTAAATAACATAATAATAATAATAGTTTCAACCTTTAGAATACTTATTTTATTACATTTGAGGAGCTTAACTGGTTCACTGATTTCACAAAATACAATTTTTTCCAGCTGGAAAAGCTTCTATGGCTGGTTTGTTTTATGGACAGAAATTGAATGATAATTTGACACTGCTAAAGGCAATTAAGTCAATGGTGGCTTTAGTTATCTGTGCTGTTCTTTTGGACTATATCTTTTGCTCACAATGTCTGAATTCTTTTTTAGTTTTCTGAGAAGAAGTTATTTGACACAAATGAAAGTCAAATTAACTTATTTCTGGTACTATGCACAGAACTTTCTTTGTGGCAGTGTAGGCAGTCTGCCTATGCTGTCACCTGATAAGAAACTATGAGGTTGGTAAAATAGAGCGGGAAGAAGTTGATATTTTGGAACTTTTTTGAAGCCAGTTCCTTCTTGGTCTTTCTCCATATGTAAGTTCCATGCATTACCCCATGGTCTAACACCTTCCTCCCCTACTCTTCTTCTTCAATACCATCACAATATATTCACAATATATTAATTCAGCTTCTCTCTATTGTTAGAAGCTATGGTGCATCTGACAGACTTTTTCCTTTGTGGAGCGCTCCTCTTGATGGCCGGCATCTTGTGTTTGAAGATTCTATGGACAGAGCCTTAGCCCGGTCCCCTGCTTCAGGCCTTCTCTGCTCACCCGCCAAACACCCCAAGAGAGGGGCTCCAGTAACCTGCCTGCTGTCTCATCTTAACCTTCAAACACACAGGAGAGAGAGAGAGAGAGAGAGAGAGAGAGAGAGAGAGAGAGAGAGAGAGAGAGAGAGAGAGAGAGAGAGAGAGAGGGGCAACAAAGGCTCATGTGAAAGCCAGGTCTTCACAAAGCTGTGCCCGCTAATTGACGGCTGTGGGGAGCGACGTGGAAGTCACTCAGATTTGGGAGTCCTTCTGCACATAGTGTGTAGTGTGTGGCCACATTTACACATACTGTTGATGCCCATGCAAGCGTATTAGCCATCCACGGTGGCCTCCTATGAATGTACAGTAAATCACGTCTTATGTTGTCTTTCTGTTCATAATAATGAACCTATTAATGCCCATTCAGCACACAGACATCTTCTCATCTTGCTGGATCATGTGCACATTCAGTAGCATGCGTACATATTGAGAGAAAGGTCTAATTTGCTGCTTTGTACTGGGCTGATAATGGCAAACCCAGGGCCCCGGGACACCGTTTAATTGCTATGGCCGGGTGCACCAAAGAGGTGCCACACCACTTAATCCCCTGACGATGGCCTATCGTGTCCTACGCCTACACCCCTACACTCCCCATGCCACTGGCTGTCCCACTGGGGAGGGGTCGAGTGGGTGGAGTCTAATGTGAATCTTCGTTGGTGACAGTGGGTACCTCATTCATATACCATTGCTCTACCATCCCCCCGTCACGCATCACCTTTCATCTTCAATGGCAAGCATGGTGGTGAGATTTGTATCCTATTAATGCCCAGCCCAAAGCAAACATCATGTTCACATAAGGCATGATAAGAAAACGGTATAGGAACCTTACACTTAGTCAAATCACATATATTTGTAATATATAATATATCATATATATGTAATCATATGTGCAGACTCAAAAGTGTTCCACAAGACCACATTTTTTTCAGACATTTAAGGCATCCTTGTGTGTGAGCTCGATATAGAGCTCCCCTTCAGAGCTTCAATTTATCAGGGATTGCCATCACACAAATGGGCAAAGAAGTTGAATGAACAATAATTAAAGATCGCAGAGCTGCGTTCCTCACATTCTGCCGAATGATTGTGAAAGCTAAGTACCCACTTAGGAGCATTCTGGACCAGAGAAACTGAGTTTTCTGCTTTCTACTTACCCATGGGTATTTTCCTCATCAAAAGACCAGGGAGCTCTACCCATTAATCCCTCACTGCCTGACCCTAAGGGTTGGAGCGGAGGTCACCTAGCCTGGCCACCATGCAAAGAGCTGAAGGTCGACAGTGTGGGGAGGAGATGGTTAAGAGAGAGTGATAGGGTGTGACATGGGTGGACGTGTCACTGATGTGCAGATCACAAGCCAGACTCATTATAGGGGGTTTCATGGGGCCAACATGGACTGCTGAAGCGTCGGGGCAATAGCAGCATGCTAGTTTGTCTGTTCATCTTTCCTTTTCCTAAAAAACCCACACCCCCTCATCCTGAATTCAAAGAGCAGCGGTCGGGACAGGATCAGGCCCGGTCGTGAGTGAAGGAGCACTGTCACGTCCTGAGGAGCACAGAGCGCACGCTGACCTTTCGTCTTATTTAAACATCACAAAGGTTTGCACCGCCGGGGCCTGTGTGAGGTGGAGGTCGGGGGCGCGCGTCTGGGACTGTCGCTGACCTCTGACCCTTCAGGCGTGGGGGGTCGGAGACACTGGCTTTGCCCAAGCTGCGTGGCTGTGAATGTCAGCCCCCCTCAGCCGCCCCAGCCCCTCCCCCAGTAATGATTTATGGGGCAGGGTGCGATCGACACATACTCAGCCCTGGGGATGAGCCTAAATGGTGGTTTTGACACCAGTGAAAGGCGAGGTTAAAGGTGATCGATAACAAGCCACTGGGAGGGTGGGCGGGTGGGAAGAGGCAACCGGAGAGTTGCAGCTCTTTTTAATTGGCCCCTGCTCATTAGTGAGGGCGTTTTGAGCCGCCGCTTGTGTTGTTGTTGCAGCCACCCCCCCCCCCCCCCTTCCCCCCTTCCCCCCCCCACCCCACTCTCATTTCACTCCTCTCTGAGCTCCACCCAGCGAGGTGGTGCTTTTAAAAGACTGGTTTGATGTTTGACCTAGAAGCTAGAAGCTACATGCTAACGCCAACATAGAGGAACAGTGGATTATACCTCCAGCGTTTAAGGATTCATTCGGAAAGGAAACGAATACATTCTCCGTTCAGCACCTACCAATGTTTGATCACACGGGATAAAAGGAGGCCCTCCTTTTGCCTTTGTCCATTCAGGGTTTAGGTTAGAGGGTCTTCAGTGTGAAATGTAACCATCTGACAACTTTTTTGTGTTTCATAACTGTAGCTGTGCCATTAAGTCTTCTGACAACTTTCCTAACTCTAACCCCCTTCTCGGGCGTGTTCAAACTCTCAAAATCGATCACGTTGATCTACTTCCTGTGCTCTTTGTGCGCTGACTCTTCATCTTTGACGCGTCTCAGTACTCTAGAACAGATAATGAACACAGTGCATATACTCTCTCTGTGCTTCCACTCTCGCACTCATAATTTCAGACGTCTGTTCGGATTTACGTCACACGACCCCCCCTCCCCCCACCCTACACACCCCCGCACGCACACACACACACACACACAGAAAGTTCTTGTGTGTCTACATTTTGAGTGAAACTGTGTCTACAGTCGACGCTCTAGGGGTTTTCAGTGAGGGCCCACTCATGTAGCCCCCCCCCCTTTCTCCTCACATGCACACAGACAGTATACACACGCGTTCACACGTGCACACGCTTCTTAGAGTGGCTCTGAGAAGTGAGTTGATTAGGCCTAAGACTAGGGACATGCTTTGCCTAATCATATCGCTGCATCCAAATCATCTGTGTACATTTCTAATTACAGAGTGGCATGCCGTGTCCTTGAGCTCAGTGGCAGGTCTCCGTTTCATCTCTGTGTGTTTGTGCCCCCCCCCCCCCAACCTTCTTCCTCATCTTTCCCTTTATTTTTTCACTCCACTCATCCTTATTTATTTATTTATTTATTTATTTATGTATTTATTTCTGTCAGCCCTTGCCTTTTTGTCATCCACCGGTTCAGCCGCTGGTCTCAATGTTAACTTGCTTCCCATTTCAACTGAAAACCTACAGGAGCAGTGGGCCTATCTGTGATGATGTGTTAATGTCCAGTTCCAATTTGCTGGACCACCAGGCGGTGTGTAAATGGCAACATGCAGGTAGCATCGTGTAAATGATGCCGAGTGTGTGCATACATTTTAGTTTGCAGCTGAAACAGTCATCTTGAAGACCATTGCAAAAACGTTTCTTAAATGTTTTGTACCTTTATTAAAACAGGATGTTCTGTGTATAACGTAAAGAAAGTGCAGGTTACAGAGCGATGCTCCTTCTCCGGTATTTTCACGTATGCATGTACTCTATACTGTACATCTAACAAACGCTGTGTGTTTTGAACACTGAGCATCACAGCATGTTCTAGGCCTTGTGACCTTCCCATTGTTTACCTGTACATGTCTCTGTGGCGCAAGGCCTTGTCCTTTCTTCAGCGCTCCACACCAAACCTCATTATTAAAGCTAGAAAGCTGCAACATCTTTGCTACAGTTGACAAAAGACAGGTTTGAATGTGAAGTTGGGGGGGGGGGGGGCAACCTTTAATCTCGGATGAGTATGGCAACAATTAACTTTGCAACCTTGTGCGCAAATATAAAAATACCTTATCTGGCAGCTGTGGAAGAGGGCAAATGGGGTTCCTACCGTTCTCTGTTTAGTCGGTATATAAAGCCTCAATCAATCTATCACATACTCACTTATAAGGTTGTGTTCAGCTCTTATCACATCACCTGCTAAGACTGACGTCGTCATTGTTTAATACTGACCCGTTTATTGAATCAGTGAGCGGTGCTAGCATATGACTCTTGCTTCCCAGTGAACCTGCCTCCAGTGGGAACATCTATGAGACGCCACCTCAAGGCAAGTTTCTGAGATACGAGTTCCACCCTCTATGAGCTGTTAGTCACACTGGCAGTCACCTGAGGCAGCGTAAAGGGCTCCCTCAAAGCCATGAAAGAGCCAGACAGGCCACTTGTCTTCTTCAAAACACCCCGGTGGAGCAGCAGAGAGACGCAGAGAGAGAGAAAGGGGGGGGGAGCAGCAACTTTCTAACGCTGCACTTATACCCCTTTGCGTATGGAGGCTATACCTCGGAGCTGACATGAAGGAGGGACCCATATAGCTACAAGGCCCGCTATCATAAATAACACAAGACTCTTCCACTACCCTCGCTCTCTCCTCCAGTTCACCACCTGAGCGTTTCATATGGTAACTAGGTGTTCACTGTGTGGCCACATTGTTGCCCATCTTTCAAGTGGCTCAGTGGAGGAAACCTTGAGGTAGGGGAAGAGAGGGAATTTTTTATGAAAAAATATATTATTCTATCCCTCTTTTGGAGTCACCTCCCTATGCTTTGCCTCTCACTGTGGGAGTGGAGTATTTATTACATAAATGGTAGAAATAGGGGAAGAGAAACTAAGAGAGAGTAAAGGGACTACAAGGTGGCGTAGTAGAGTCAAGAGAATATGTTTAATGCTGGAATGCACATGCTTTTCTTGACTGCCTATGGTATTGCATTGAGAGTGAGACTGTGGTCTGGATAGATGTAAATGTGAGAGCCAACTAAATGTGTTTAATAGACCCTCTCTGGCCAGTCAGAACCCCCTCCCAGCACATATAAGCGCTCCACAAAATCCCATCTGAGTACATTATACATGTGCGATTGTTATTTCCATAATTGCTGGCATTGTAGCGGTGTTGGTAATGTCATTAATAACAGGCGCTGCCGTATAATACGCTTAATGTTATTTATCTGTTGGCAGATAGCTAGATGCTGCTAATCCTCATTCATTTGCTGTGGATCAATGCAAATCCGCTAGTGCAAGTGAAATCCCCCACCCTCTGCCAGAGCCAACGGTTCCTAATGTATTTTCCCACCATTAACCAGCTATAATCCTTGCTAATCATGGCTAATCCACATCTCCTGTGTCATGATACTTTGCTGATGAAGCAGGCATTGCTCTACACAAGTGATTTGGTCCTACAAAGCTTGGAGATGTTTCACAAATGCTCAAAGAGGGCCACTTTGTGTTCGGTGTTGGTTTGGTACAGTTTAGGATGTCATGGGGCAATTATGTCTTTGTCTGTCTTGAAATGCTTTGAAATTCCCAAAAAACTTTTCTTTGATTGATTTAATCATATACACATTTTTAAAAAAATAAGAAAAACAACATTTGGGGCCCAATGTAGGTCTATAAGGGTAAATCTTGCATTTTCATTTGTCTATTTAAAGTTGTTACATGTCCAGTATCATATCATAGTATGCATTACTAGTGAAATGTCTGCTCTGTTCCTTAAGGTTTTCAACCCAATTGTCCACTCATGTTTAGGAGATGGCTAGACAAGTCTGGACAAGGAAGATAAATTGTGTAAATTTACCACTTCTGCCAAATTCTGCTGTTCTTACAAGCTGAACTTACACTGTGGGAATGTTTATACACAGCATATTCTAGCCTACATTTCCCATAACTCCCATAAAACACTAAAATTATCAGAACAACATATAGTCCAATGTACAGAACATTTACATGAACAGGAGAATAGATTGTCTTCACACATGTATTCCTGCATAGTGTTGGTGAATTGGCTACGTTTATACTTCCTATCATTTAGATCAGTATTAACATTATCAGTTATACAAACTGAACCTAAAATGTGATCATAAAAGTGAAAAGCAAGACATATTTTAACTAAATTATACAGATGCATTACTTGTCTTAAAATGTAATTAATGAATTAAAAGAGCTAAATGTTGAACAGCATGTTAAGCTAATGTTGGAATTGGATAGTTCAAATTACCAAACACATCTAATGGTGGTTACTACCTGGATGACTTTACTTCTTTACAGTATGCACGAAATAATTGGAACCATTTAAACTGATATTGAAAAGTAAACTTGAAAATCCTCCTTTAAACGGCTGGGGGCGCTGGTGGCCCAGTTAAATATTTTCACTTATGCCCAAGTTGGTCGGTTTGGTCAGTAATACATTATATTATATGAGCTCATTGAGATAATCATATACAGTTGGTTTAGCAAATAATTTAATAACACAATATTGTTTGCATGACATAATTTAGCAACAGCAGTTTTCCAATAGGTGCGCTGGTCCTATCTGAATTAGCCTATAAGTATAAAAACATCTTCATACAGTAGCCTACATGATCGTTTTCATCATATGTAATACATCATTGCGTGTTGTTTTATTTCAACATTTAATTGATTTAATTTATTCAGACACAAAACCACTTGTAGGTCTAACTATCTTAAATTAGCCATATAGGTATTTTTACATGCTATATGGAATTAATGGCTTGTGGTGCAATATTACGTTATGTCATGATAAATCTTATGTCTAATTCTCATTGAGAAAACCTAAATCAAATAGTTTTTATAAAAATGTTCCTTCCAATTAAACCTGACAAAAAAAACTTTATTTAAAAAACGTATAAATTGAACGTTTCGCATCGAAACTTCTCGAAGCATTTTATGATCTAGACTAGTGAGCGTGAGTGAGAATAATTTACTGTATATAGGCCATATTGTTAGGATAGTGAGTGTCACTGTGCTTTGATTAGATGACCATACTCATTGTTCATAGGCTTATGCCGTAGAATGTAGGAAAGGGAAACTCCAGCACATTGCATTAAAACATATCAAAAATATATAAAGTAAATAAATGCATTTCCACAAATATTAGCAGTTTATAAGTTAATATTTTTGAAAATGCATTGTGTACTTACTGTACGTCTTGGCCTGTGTTAATGGACAGAAATAAGGCGCCTGTTCATTATTTAATCATAATTCAGACACATTGTGGCAAATGTTTTGAATTGATTTGTCTAAAATACTTTATGCATATGCACGATATGACATTACTTTAGTTTGAGGAAATAATCCTATCCATGCACTTTTTCGTCAAATCAAATCTTATTATTTTTGGTGCTTGAAATATCACGTGGTTTAAGTTTACGACTATTTTCTGTATCAAATGAATGGTTTCACTCATAATAAGAATAAGAATAATAAGAATAATATTTTATATTACAGTAGTGTCAGATAGATTGTGACCTGTGGAACTAATTTATGTGAATTAATTGTATGGCCTTCGAAACATAATAATAATAATAATAATAATAATAATAATAATAATAATAATAATAATATGAGTCAATGAAAAGACAGTAGTTAATTTCGTATGAATATTGCACAATTTAATACTGCCATTACACAAAGATGAGAACAAACGTGAGAGATTGTGGAAAGTTATTGGTGGAGTGCCTCAGGTAAATTACTGGTGTCTATGATCCCTCTTTAACAGTATTAATTCAAAAGAACCGCTATTACATAAGGAATAACTTCTTTAAACTGAGCACGTGCTTCTGGCGTTTTGGGTCAGCTGTCCCGCCAAAACACAACCAGTGTGTAATGCCAAAAACAACAATAACAAGAGCCATTACAAACATGTTTATATTGCCTCTCTGGTGTTGATACAATAGACAGCAACAAAGAGCGAGTGGTTTCTGCCATAATGAAGACAAAAAATACCTTTTCTTGTATATATGTTTTATGTAAGTAATAAAATATTACTATAACATAAATATAAATGTGACTTTGCAGTCTACATTTAAGCAATCAACATACAACCAATGTAAGAAACCAAACAAATCATATTGAAGAATTCCACTGCAACATAACCATTACAGAGCCAAACAAATAAGCTCCAAACACATTGAAGAAATAAATATATATATATAAATGGTCAGAAACAGATTCATAAAGGCAAATCATATTAAAGTATCTTCTTGGAATTAGTAAGTGTACAAAACTGCCGAAAAAGAAAACAAACAAAGATTTAACAAAATTAAACTGAGAACAAATACAAGTTTACATATTCGACATATTTACATATTGGAAATTATCCTGGCAACATTTTCTCTAAAATATTTTCTGGGGAAAAAATGTATAAATGAAAGATATTCCCTCATTTGTTTGAATAGCACTGCTGTGGGCTTTTGGACTGTCTAACACTGAGAAACGACACAAGCACACAAGTTCATTTGTTTTGTTTCTCAGATCCTCAAAATAAAAATAAACATATTTCCAAAGAAGGGCCTTTCCAAAACGTTGCTCCATATTAATGAAATATTGTCTTTTATCTGAATAGGCCTATTACATTTTTTTTAATATTATACAATTGTTATAGGGGACATAGGTATAGGCTACTGTATAGAACAAATGAAAATATATTTCCATTTGGCCTATTCCAAATGTATGATCACACAGCTTATACAGCGAAGTATTCCGATACGGGGCATTGAAGTTACCTGAGATGTTACTTTTATGTTGTTCTTTGACCAATTTCACTTTAAACGCGAGTTTGGAATATAGTGTGTTAGAATAGACAGTTTGCAAAAATAAAATTAAAATTAAAATTAAGCTCGTAGCGGCATTGTAATGCAATCAATATATAAACATGGAATATTATTGTGATCAGCTCCATTCCTAATTTAATAAACAAATATAAATTTTCAGTAGTAACAACAGCGAAATAATAAGTGCTCAATGCAAAGAAAATAATACCGGTAAAACTTCCATCCCAGTAACAATAAAATGTGTTTAGTTGCCCTTTTAGCGTCTATCTGCAAATTTAGACGTGGTTCTGAATGATGCAAAGCTTGACTATATTCTTAAGGCTGTCAGAACTTCCATGTCCTGTTGCATTTGTCATTTTAGAAATGCACCTGACATTATTGATGAGTAATTTTCTCTGTAGGCTGTATGTTAACATTCCCTTCCTAGCATCTCCTTCTGACCACAGAGTATATTATAGTTAATACAACATATCAAGGCTGTTTTGATGATTTACAGTACAAAGCATAAGTCCTCAAAGAAATTAACATGGTTTGCTGAAGAGAGACATTGAAGAAATCCTGAAACATCACACTCGACAGAACAAAGAAAGTATAGACTAATATTTAGAAATCTGGTTTATCAGTTTAAGCCTCAAAAGCAAAAATGTTCAATGTTCATTTGAAGTAGCCTATTCATTTTCAGTGTTTACATCATTTCCAGGCCAACAGGAGTTCATGATACACCACATTCTCTTGCCACATTAAATTTGCTCTTTTGACCAGCCATAGAAAAACACATGTATTTTATATGCATGTCTCCTCCATAGAATTTTGGTAAATAAAGATATGTGTTTCATTGTAAGCGCGCACGGTATCAATTCAGCAACAGCGAATGAAACATTTCTTATTTATTATATTTGTTGGACATCACAATCTCCGGATTCGGAGGGGGGGGGACAACTCATGTCTGTCCAGCTATGCCCATGTCTATTTTCATGTCAGGAAAAAACAATGCAAAACTTAAATAGCGTAAACTCCGTATAGTCTTTCCCCCCATTTTGCAATTTTCTCATCTGCCCCTATAGGCCCGACACAGGCAGCAGGGTAGTTCATGAAAACAGTCACTGCACAGGACTTTGTAGTGTGTGGTGGAGAGGGGGGGTGTCTGATTGGGAATATACGTCCTCCATATTCGGATGAGGAACCCCCACGGGGGTCATGCGTTTCTCTTTTTGTCTTCTGTTGCAAAACCATACGCGGACTACTTCTTTTTCCAACTGAAGGGTGCCAGCTAACGTGGTGATTTCGTGCGCAGATGGCTTTGGGCATTTTAAGAAATGATTCTCCAGCGCCCCTTTGACTCCCACCTCAATGGAGGTCCTCTTCTTTCGTTTCCTGCCCTGTGCGGCGATCTTGTCCAAATTGGTGGGACTGCCAGTGTTCGAGTCTGTCTCCTCCAGCCACTTGTTTAGCAGCGGCTTAAGTTTGCACATGTTCTTGAAGCTCAGCTGCAGCGCCTCGAACCTGCAGATGGTGGTCTGAGAAAAGACGTTTCCGTACAGGGTGCCCAAGGCCAAGCCCACATCCGCCTGCGTGAATCCCAGTTTGATCCGCCGCTGCTTGAACTGTTTGGCGAACTGCTCCAGGTCGTCGGAGCTGGGCGCGTCCTCGTCCGAGTGGTCCTGGTGGTGGCTGAACGCCTGCTGCGGCGACTCCATCTGGTTGTCGTGGCTCCCGGAATCGTCGTGGAGCGTGTCCCGCATGCCGTGGTGCAGTGAGCTGGGCTGCGGGCTCAGCATCGCGTTGAGGTTCGTGTATCCTGGCTGTGAGTACACTAGCGACTGGTGGCCGTTGGACGCAGGGGATAGCGGGGACAGGTGGTGCGTTGTGGCGGGAGCCCACGAGCCGTGATGTGCGCTCTGCGTCTGCTGGTGCACCAAGTGGGGTCTGTGGTGAAAGCCGCTGCTCAGGTCATCGCGAGTCGCCTGCACGCCGGCTTTGTGGTCTTGCTGCCCGATGTGGGTTCCGCTGGTCCAGTCGGTATTGGACGTGGGCAGCCACTGATGGTGCGTCAGGCTCATTGGATGGCCCGTATTAGTCGCCGCGAGCCCTTGCAAGTACTCGTGGTGCATCATTTTCTGCACTTCTCTGTAGGTCGTCCCCTGGTGCATTCTGTCCGAATCCGGATGCATAAGCGGGTTAGACGGTAAGGAATTATTCCTTGGGATGTACTGAGCTGTTGTCGCCATGGCTCCGACTTCGAAAACTGACGAGCGCTTCGGAGGTCTTGAGGCTTTAGAGCCAAAAACGCAACAACCTGCTCTGGGAGGTCTCGAGGACGAGCAAAGACACGCCCCTCTCGATTGTATTGGCTCCTCTCCGCTTCTGGCCCAACAGAAGAGCGTTCAATAGGCGCGCAGCTTTAGAGCCCAGCAAGGCGCGGTTTACGCACAGACTGATCAGCGCCGTTTCGCATATGAACATATGAGCATAGAAACAAACAAACAAACAAACAAACAAAAATGCAAACAAAACTCATAAGGTCGTTAAATATCTACTTCGGTTTACACATACCTTTTGCATAAACATAATTTTATAGCTTCCTTTTCTACAAAACCAGATTTGACCCATACATATCTACTACTGTTTGCGATTGTTTAGCGTATCGATATTTTACCCTGTTCCCACTGTCAGCCAGGGGTTGAACAGTTCCATGGAGAGAGTGGGAAATGATGAGGGGTCCTGAACGTGGCTGGGGTTGTTTTGCAAATAGCCACGTGGGGGAGTGCGGAGATCTTTTAGAAGGTGTGACAACCCCTTCCCCCAACTACCCACTCCACATTTATCATAGGTCAGTGATGGCACTCTAGTCTCTAGTGTTGCATTATTTTAAATCGATTATAAACCGCAATGCTCCCGGAATGCAAACGTCCACACACACTTAAGGAGAGTGAATGTCAGCAACCACCATATAATTATTGTCATGTAACGCATAACACATTTGACTTAATTTGCCTCTTTAGCATATAGCCTCCTCGTGTCATTTATCGGGGTTGTGTGTAATTTTCAGTGTATGATCTCTCTCTCTCTCTCATCTTGCTCTTTCTCTCTCTCTCTCTCTCTCTCTCTCTCTCTCTCTCTCTCTCTCTCTCTCTCTCTCTCTCTCTC
>JAODLL010000008.1:3431755-3442785 GCA_026546735.1 Forbesichthys agassizii
GAATTGTTTATTTCCAAGTGTTGTGTCTTATTTGCTTGTGTGTAGAGTTTTGACACAATGAGACAAGTTTTTAAAAACGTGTTCAAGCAATAGGCAAAAACTGTAATAGAGCAACAATTAGGAATTTGGTCTGAATACTAATAAAATAGGTATGGTTTATATGAAATTGCGCAAAAGTATTTAGTATTTAAAGCTAAAGATTTATAGAAATTAACAGAAATAACAAACCTAGATGTAAATTGCATAACATAACATACCATTACAACAATATACAGTACATTTTAGAGAACAAGTTACATTTACATCTATATGAGTTGAACTCACTGTTATCAGATATAATTTCAGAGCAGGGACATGCTCTGATGCTTTCATTAACTTAAATTATGCTCCTGAAATGAGAAAAGAAAGCATAATCTAATTTGGCTACAGACACCGTTGCCTACACCTCTCTAAACCGGTGGTCCCTGAGCATACATTCAATAATGGAGTTTTACTAAGGGAATCACTATTGTTTTTATTTCTAAGCACATTCCCATGTAGGCCTACTAATTATTTATTGCAAACAATCAAAGTCAGGGAAATATAATATATAACATTTAAGTCAAGGTGACTTTCAGGATTAAATGTGTGAATGCATCCCTAGCATCCCTTGCATAATATTTCCTCACACCTCACAACAACAGAATCTGGCTGCAGACATGCACTCCATTCTCTCAGATCACATGACATGCACTGTCAGCACTGTGATGAAAACACATTGAATTCTCTGGCGCTGTGTAGAATAAAATAATAGACTTTAATAGTTATTATAAACATTTTATTTATAACACATAAAAGTAAAAGCTACATTAAATTTACATCAAAAGCAAGAGAAGTAAACACATAAGCAGGATCTATGAACGTAATGATTTGAAAGTGACAAATGAGTCCACAGTTGATTTATATTCAAATGTAATAGCTTGTAGGGCTATGTGTTGATATTTAAAAATATCTATTCCTAAAAGATTCCTGGTCCAGACAATGAAAATACAATCAGCGATGTTTTATAAATACTTTTTAAGTCAATTCACAAAGACAATATTGGTGTGATATTTTCTGTAAATAAGATTTTGTATGCGTATAATGCAAAAAACTGTATTCATTGTTTTAGCCAGGCTTAGCTAGTTGACGGTGTACGTATTGTACTGACAGTATGCAGATTTAGTCTCTGGCCTAACAGTGCATGTCACGTAATCTGATAGTGCATGTGGTATTGAGAGTGCATGTCTGCAGCCAGACACACTCTCACACAACACTGGGGACCACCATTGTAACTAAGAAGCAACCTTACTCACAATGGTGGTCCCTGGGTCAAGATCAGTTGTTTTCAACTGATCTTGACCCAGGGACCACCACCCTGGCATAACTTCTCAAGCCTATGTCTTGTCTCACTACCAAACAGGTATGCACTCTTCATATTGCATTGCCATGCCCATGTGTCCAACAACAGCACTGCTGCTGCTGTGCCCACACCTCTGTTTGACCAATGTCTTCCTTCCCTCACAAATGGGATTTAGGGATCTGCGCCATTGTTTGTGTGTTTCATCTGAGCAACCCTGTACATGTTAGATGCATAGGACAGACATGGCGCCCCCACTAAGGTCATTGCATTGCCGCCGATCAAAGCTTGTTCCACATTTCCACTGTTTTGGATTGCTGAAATCTGTCTCCGTCCTGGGGCTCCTACTGTACCAACTTGGGGCATCAGGCACTAGCCTGCCGTATTCGCTTGCTTTTGCAGACAAAACAGGAGATTTACATTTACATTTACATTAGGAGATGCACTGACTTCCAGCACTGAGGCCGATGGAACCCCCAAACCTGCAGATGATAGCATTCAACTTCAGTGGAAGAAAGTGGGATCCATTTAGGCTGTCTTTAATAATTAACTTGCTACATTTATTTATTACTCTCCACCATGCAGATCCCCAGGTGAGATGAGCTTCTCTTGGGTGCATGCTCCTGGGACAGAAGCGAGTGGAAGATTCCTCTGTTCTGTTCCTTTCATGGCATCAGTGTTTGTAGCCCAGAGCTGTTGCAGTCAAGAAAAAACATGGCTTTGGCCTCTGTCCACCTTACCTGGAAATATCCCACATCAGCATATATCCTGGGGCTTCACCATGCAAGGAAGAGTCTACAACAGGAACGTTTAATGATAAACGGCTGAAATTCCCTTTTATCAACTTGTCTCTGATCTCTACATAACATTTATAAATAAGGTTTAAAAAATACAGTAAAACACATAAACATTTTTAGATTTACCGTATGCATATTTGCATAGGCCAATGCTATGTATTTCCCTTTGCAAAATGCTACGGTAGGCTATATTGGAAATGAATTACATAGCTTTGAAAGTTCATGCTAATACCTAAACAAATGCAGGTAAACATGTGGCACATTGTATGTACATGCACCATTAATCCATAGTGCATGATGCATTCTACCATGGTGAACACTTCCTTCATAAAACCTTGAATATTGATTACCTGAGGTGCTCATCTCGTACCCTAGCATAGCCTGACCACAGTTAAAACAGCATTAAACAGAGAACATTTAAAATGACTGGTGATCAGCAAGGAGCAGCAGCTGTTTAAATAAAGAGGTTTAAAGCCCTGCTTCCCAGCACAGGGCAAAGAGGCATTAGCGAGAGAGAGAGGTAATGCTTAAAAGCTGAATGAGATCCAGGGGGCAGCATGGAAGAGACCAGGGAGAGTCGAGCGACAGAGGGAAGACAGAAAGACTGAGTGTTAATAAGAGAGGAAGAGAGGCACTGTAAAGTGAGTGAAAAAAATGAAAGAACAGAAGAGGCTTGATATGGTTTCAATGGAATGTTTGTTGACAGCGCTTCATGGCCTGAGGCCTCGGGATAAATGATTGAACACTGTGCCTGTCAAAGCCCGAGGATTTCTGTGGGCTTGTGTTTTTTTACAGCGCTTTTTCGCTAGAGGGAAGGTAGCCGTCAACTAATTGACAGAGAATTAAGCATGAAATGCACTAAGAACAACCCTCTTATACCACAGCCGGCCTCTTCAACTAGGCGGGGGCGACCAGACAGTTAAATGCAGACAACGCTCTTTACTGTACCCATACACATTGACATAAATCCACACTCACATAGACATGCATACATTTTCTCCAAATATAAAGATAAAGCAAATGAGTTACTGTTCAAGTACACTCTAAACGACTGCACATAAGCAGAACAGCTAAATAACATGGCACATGATGAACAGATAGGTGAACACTAGTGTGTGGCACCGTTCTGACAAATGGCTCCGTGAGACAGCTATCCTTCAAGATTTACAGTGTCGCGCCTTGTCACTGCTTGCATATTATTCACAGGGTTATGGTAAGGCATGCCACAACTTGCAAAATGTCCTCCAAGCCTGCACTTGTACAAAGTGCCTCAAACACAAATTAAATGTATATAATGTTAATTTAGTACAGACGGGATTGGTTGAGAGTGGGGATGTCCCAAACCAATCTCAATGATATGTCAATAGACATTTTAACTGATCAGTATCGGAATTATTAATCATTAACCCAAGTCCGATCCTTGGTTTTCTGCCAGCTGTTAACAGATGGTTGCAGTCGCTGTAGACTTTCTTGTTTCATTAACCTGAAATCAATACACCTGGCCAGTCACCTGGCCAGTCGTGTCGTCAATACTTAGTCAGCAGCACTTCCATGTCTACATTTAAAAAGTTAATAGGAACACAGAATGGCATTTTATTCTCGTTTAGTTTTGGGTCATGCCATGCTTGGGTTAGTTTCAGTGCAAATTAATTTAGCTTTTGACATACAATCCAGATTTATTGAGGTATTCTTTGCAAAGTTAGATGGTGTTTGCTAACTACTGAACGTTAAAAGTAAGATACCGGAGTGCATTATGCTTGTCAGCCTTAGCAAATTATTTTGTTATCAATGAATAAGAGTGCCAAAGTTGTAAAACGAATACCTACCTGTATAGCTGTATGGTGACTAAAGTAAACCAGCATGGAAACATCACAGGGGCTTTACGTGGCTTTACATTTTTTGAGTGTTGTGTTTTCTATGTGCTAGCAAGCGATAGCTTGCATGTAACAAAATGCTTACTTTACCTACGTATCAATCTTTTAATTGACAAACACCAGTTTTATTAAGTGGGAATACATGTTTTTGACAAAACTGGTAAGTTTGCAACATGATTTAATCACAAACCGTGGCAGGGGAGAATATCAAAAACGCCATTCATTTTTGTTGAGAAACTTACCAACAGATTACCTACCTATTTATTGGATAGGTAGGCTACTACTAAAATAAATGTAACTACTGTAACTAGCGTTGCACTGGAATTACAGATACAGCCTTTGTGAGTGACAATGCAAACAGTCAATGAAAATCGACGTTCTCATTTCAGGACAGTATTTGCGCTGACGAGGGTATATGTCTCAGACGTTCAGCACACGGTTGCGTATGTGATGCAGTTCTAATGTGGACAGAAGAGGCTGAGACTAGTACACTGGCACTGAGCGCTACCCTATACATTTGATAACCTTGGAAATGAAACCATGACTTCATTCCACATGTGTATTCCTATGCCTATAAACTGCTGGCTGACGGAATGCCCCGTCGATGAACTCTACTACTAAGCTACTAATGGTTTTATTACTAAAATACTGCACTAAGCATCAAAAGTTATAGGTTGCACTACCGTAAATATATATTTTATGATGTTTACTTAGTATGTTTACAAAAAATAAGAGCCATATAAATATATAATAATGTATTTTAATAAAAAAAAACAGTCTTAGTGCTTTGCAATTGCTAAGCATACATTAAAATAACTTTAAGTGTGCAACTCTAGTATTTAGGACATTTGTATGGGACCAGGATACCAGCAGATACTGAATACTACAAGACTTGGCTCGGGATCGGGAGCTAAAAATCTTTTTGCAACTACTGAGAAATATAAGGGACGGTTCAAAGTGAAACTTAAGGTTTTAGGTGTTTTTTTTACAGTAAAACTCAAAGCAGAGGACCAGCTAGTATCTATAGGTGAGCCTTTATTCAGGAGTGGTGTAGAGTTTCTGCAGCAAATGAAGCCCACTGCATGTGTATGCCCGGCTAGGAACACAGCAGTATACAAAGAGTTCTCACCTCATTAAAAACTGGAGCACTGACAACAAAAAAAACATGACTAAGCAGCAGGGGTGAAATTGTGTAAGTGTGAGCGCATGTGCATGTACGTGTGTGTGTGTGTGTGTGTGTGTGTGTCTGTGTGTTAGTTAGTTAGCCACCCAAAATCACAATACAGGTACTAAATATGCAGGATGCATCTGCTGCAGTAGTTGTACTGATCACTTACCTGCTTCAGTAGTACTTATTGACTGAATGTAGCTTCCAAAGTAAGGGAAACTACAGTATTTAGTGAATATTCATATAGCATCTTCGTTTACTTGGCTAGGCTTGTATCTTTTGGTGGGGGCAGTCTGGGGTGTACAATAGTACAGTAGGCTTGTGTGTTCTCTTTGTGTAGCTCCTACAGAGGTTGTGAGAATGGCAAGGGCGCAAGATATGTCAAGCAACAGCCCTCCCCCACCGCATCAGCATCTCGACGCCCTTGTGTGAAGGAGCCGGGGAAAAAATATATATTGGAGGGCTGGAAGGAGGGGGGAGGGGGGCAAGGAAGGTCAAAGAGCCAACCCCTTCCTTGCTGACTAGCGACCAATCAGGCAGCATATTGGACTCTCCCTGAGGGTGGGGGATGTGGGACGAGGACGCATGAAGGCAGGCAGGCAGGCAGGTTGGGTGGGTTGTGAGGCGGACCCCCAGGGTCAATTATCCCGGGGAAGGAGGTATCAGAGCCGGCGTTCTGCATCTCATTTGCAAGGCAGGCCGTCCGAGGTGCACCTGAGCGCTAACACACACATACACACACACACACACTAGCTGCAAGCGTCCCGCCACGGCGCCCAGCCAATTAATGTCTCCTCTCAGTGACATGGGCCGTGATGTGACAATGGAGGCCTGCCGTAGGTTGGCTGGCTTGGCTGGCAACACAGAGCAGGCCTTGCCGCGCTCACGCACTCCTTCCACTGAGACTCATTTCAGGAGCGCATTGCCTCGGCTGGGTCCACAGGCCAGAGCTGAGTGCAGCCAACACACACACATAGATGTGCTATCACAACCAGGCCTGCACACAAGAACAGAAGCCTAGACTGGCCACACACACACGCACACACGCACACACACACACACACACACACGTTCGTGTGTTTATGGTTAAACAACTTGCTCATTTGCATATCTAATACCGTGCCACTCCCTTGTACCTTTCAGATTTATTATATATTACCGCACTATTAAATATATTAAAAACATTATTCATATGAATCCTCTTTAAGATATAGATGTACTTATAGTTCACTTAGTCATCACACAAATACGCATATAGAATAGCAGAAAGCATCCATATCTACCAATACAAGATCTGATGCAACTCTCACAAGGACTTGCAGAGGGCCATTGTTGGGCATTGGCATGTCAGTGTTATGGCATGACTGACACAATAGATTGCATTATTATTATGCACCTTGCCATGTGCAGCTGACTGCAGGAGGCTGTTCTCAATATAGGGTACGTGCTGTCTTATAGAGGTGAGCACAATCATATTTAATAGTTGCAAGCATTTCTCTGAAATAACTAACACAATTTGGTGTCATGGTGAAATACGTGGATACAGACAGACAGACAGACGTCTGTATCGTTTTATGGCTAGTCTACAGATATCACCTATTTGATTGATACAACTGAGTGATATGTTTAGTTGAATTAAAGGACTGTTTTATTAATTCATCTGTGAATTCTGTCAGTTTGCTTTATTTGGTTGGGTGTAGCCTATAGTGATAAAATGCTGTGCTTATTTCTTACTATAAATAATGCAATGATTGTGGTCATGCCCAATATACTATCTATCGTACATTGGCTCTGTGGTTGAATTATAGCCAGTTCAGTATGTTTAGTTTTCAATGTATTTCAGCTCCTAAAACATGCATCTATGTGTCATGGCCTAACACTGGCATACCATTGGCCCATCTAAGTGGCCCGCTTCAAGTCACTTTTGGTAGTGACTCTTACTGTTAACAAGATAAAGCAGGAAGGGACTGGTTGGAGGAACAGAGATCAATACGTGAATAGCTAGAGCACAGCATGGCCGCAGGGTAGTCGTGTCTCTCACACCAGTCATGTGGATTTGATTCAAAGAGTGCAGAAAAAGGTGCAGATTGTGCACATTATTATTTATGGAGAAACTCATATCAGATGTGGATACATAGATAACGCATAAAATGTTTGCTGTGGTGTGTATGTGTAGGAGAGTTTGTACTGTGCTGTGTGTGTGTGTAATAAACGTAGTCCCTAAACGTCTTTCATAAGTGTGTTGCCATGAAATCAAGTCGCGCCCTTGTGCGCGACCTCATTGCCGAGGGGCACAGTGGCTAGCAAGGCTAAAAGGAGGCTAATGAGTGCCATTCATTGCGCTGGGGTGCGTAGGAAAAACTTGTGCACAACGAACACACACACATTCAACAAATCCATCCTTCCGATCACTGCTCCCTATAGCCCTGGAGCTCACAATGAAGTCTAGTGTGTCTCAGTGGGTTGTCTGCGTGTCTGCGCCTGACCATTTCCACTCATGCGAGACAGAAATAGACATAGCTGTACTCCCCAGCTCGTTCTGCCAGTGAACTTGTGGTTGACACACACTGGATGAATGACTACTTCCTCCAAGCTTGTCTCATCCCACGACTGGGGTGCCGTTCTGAGTTGTCGAGCTTGCAATGGAGAGACAGGGAAACAAGGAAAGTTGGATTTGGCTCACAACACAGCTAGGGGAAAGAAAGGGTGTGTGCTGGCTTGACACACACATGCAGCCAAAGTCTTTGTCTTTCATGCAAGTACACAAACAGAGAAATACAGATTTTTGGGGTTTACTTCAACACACGTTCTCACACAGTAACAGTAAGACTAAGAACAAAGCTAGTTGGCTTTTGACAGTGGCAGAATTATTACGGCAGGGCGAATATTACCCCTCTGGGACTTCATTTACCGCCAGCATATTCACTGAGTTTCACTGTGCTTTACTGCTCCACATAATCCAAGCCAGCCAACCACATGCACACACACGCACTCACTCACACACACACTAACACACACACCTAGTCAGACACTATTTTTATGTCCGCCACCGTTGTCAGGGTTATTATTGAGAACATTACGGGCTGTGGATTGTGTTCCTAAGCCTTCATCACCATCCTTACACACACACGCATGCATGCACGCACACAGACATGCACACGCAACCCACACATCTAAACCCCTTACCCTTTTTGATGCCGTCACCTCACGAAAGGTTACCAAAGCTTTCCTAAGCCAGCATTCATTTATAAATAAAGTAAATTGGCTAACAAAAATAGGCTCATGTAGCACACAAATAGTCAAACATTTATGTGACATTAATTTTCCACATGCTATTTAGCCTCTAAAGGTCACGGATGGACTTCTTCTGTTTTCTCTCTCTCCTCTCTCATTGTGTTAACAAGTCATTAAAAATTGAAAGAAATAAGGCAGTCCAGGATATGTGCATATGTTTGGGGGCATTATTATTATTAAATAATCATGTTTGTCCCTTAAATTGAGAGTGACTCGCTCCACAATATCAGTAATTAGATCAATTATTGATGGCTGGGAGGGAGGGCGAGTGGATTGTTGGTGGAAGAAATGGAATTGCCAAACCCAATTATCCTCTTTTTCTCTGAGTGGCCCCATTACAGTTGTCACTTAGACCAGCAAATGGTGACACTAATAAAACTGCAACCAGCACTTAACTCGCTTAATTAATAGTAAAATGATTAATATTTTAATTGCTGTGTATTAAATACCTCTCATGCTGCGAGAGATTTTGCTAAAAGACAATCAGTTTATTGTGTAGGCCTACAATATGTCCATTCAATATATCGGCTATTAAAGTAAGCTTTTACCTTCACCGCCATGTTAGAAATTCAACTGTACGCAACTGTTTAGCTGTTGGTGGCTTGATGCTATAAGCCAACTGAGTGTGATTCAAATAGTATACATGTATGGTATATCATATAATATTGTTTATATTTTTGAGATACTATCTATTAAGATATTAAATATCTTGAAAGCCTGCATAACCCAGGATTGCACTGCAGTCATCACAATGGCTGATTGTTAACAAGTTAGAGGAAGTGTGTCAGATTTGCTCAGCAGATGGTGTAATGGTGTAATTCCTCATAGTGTACCGTGGCATTGATCCAGAGTGAGTGAGGTGATGTTAGCTTTGATAAAGAGCGCCGAGTATTCTGTACACATACTGTAACACAACATCCCTGCACTAAAACAATACACATTTGATGTTGTTTTGTAAATTCTTTAAAGCAAAGTTTGTCATATTTTCAGTATTTTACATGATGTTCTTTTCAGTTGTAATGTAGCAGGTTTAATAATAATTTACTAAATAAATAATAAATAAAGATATATCATAAAGCAAAACTGTGTGGGTGGGGTGAAAGTCGTTTTCTAAGGTAACCAACTGATTAAACACACACACACACACACACACACACACACACACACTCGCACACACACACACACACACACACACCTCCTGCATACAAATGCACACTACAAACAGATAAAGTGCAGTCTACACACAAAACAACTTCTGGTAATATCCTTCATTGCCCTCTCTTATGGTGCAGGGCCTTCTTTTTCTGCCATGAATAAAACAAGTTGTTGTTCTTTTCTAGATAAACACCCACAAGAGTGGGGAAGTCCCGCCAAGCTTTGGCTGCCTGGAGCAACTGCATTGTACGACTGCTCCCCAGATGCATTCTGGGCTGTGGTGGTCTTACACTGTACAAAGTATGCCTGCCTAGCCGTTGGCACCGGATGGAACTTCTAAGCACAAACAACAACCCGCTAAACACATATTGATGCGTTCTATCTACTTGTTATGTAGTATGTGTTATACTGTAATGTTTAACCCCCCAGTGTGTTGTCTTTGTTGGATACCATTGATTCAGCTTAATCTTTCCTCACCAGATATATGAATCAGTACCAGGCATCAATTTGGCCCAGTTTTGATGCGGAGGCAAAGAAGGTGTACATTAGTGGATGGAAAAGGTTAAGCTTGCTAAAATGAGAGGAGAGTGCGGTGGACAAATTGAGAAATTAGCAATGTGCGGCTGGAGAAAGTCTCGAAGGACCCGGTGCTGAGGGGAGACCTATTACAGCGTGTGGCACCAGACAGCTGTGTGGCTAATTATCTACTGTATGTGTTTAGCTAGCACCCTTATCCAGGGCAACGTAGGCTGTGACTTGTGCTTCAACCACTTAGCTAGCTCGTTTAGCAGCGCACAGGGATGTGTGTGTGGGTGGCAGGTATAGGCTGTATTGATTCTCTAGGGTACTGTATGCTGCTTCAACATAAGGGGTCCACTGCTTTGTTTTGCAAGAGCTCCCACTTGGTACCCGGGTCGGTGATAGCTTGTGACCCATGGCAACATGGGCCAGTGACTGAGGTGGCCTCTCTGTGAAGGGGTGTTACATGATGTCCTTGGGGAAGGTGATAGCCAAACTCCAGCTGGGAATCTAGTGACCAGGGGGTCCACGTGTGTGTGTCTCCATGTGTGCCCACTGCCTGTCTGGCACAGAACAGCTGGCTCCCACCATCTGCTAACCCTCTCGTGTGTGTGTGTGTGTGTATTTTCTGTGTTTGTATGTACAGTAGATGTGTCTCATGGTAAGTAATACCAAAATGATTTGCTTGCTTGCTTGAAAAATTGGCTAAATATTTTTCAAATTGAAATTGAAATGTTCTAGGAAAAAGTGTGCCTGTGTGTGTGTGTGTGTGCGTGTGCGTGTGTGTGCGTGGGGCGGGGGTGGGGGGTGGGGGGGGGTGTTGGGGGGGGGGGGGGGGGGTGTAA
>JAODLL010000008.1:3442795-3447795 GCA_026546735.1 Forbesichthys agassizii
CCCCCCCCCCCCCCCCCCGTAAACGTAAAAGCGAGAAATAATTAGCAAAAATAAAATACACAAAATATATAACATAATTACTCATCCAGCAGATGCAAGTTGTGATTAACACTTTGCTGCCTAGCTACTTCTGTTTTTTATATTTTTTTAATATTCTAAACCAGCCCACTCCATCTAACTAGAGTCTTGGTCTTGAAAGCGAGTCTTGTGTATGTATGTGTGTGTGTGTGTGTGTGTGTGTGTGGAGGGGGGAGGGTCAGGCTGTTCCACTTAAAACACACCAGCGGAGACATACAGGGCCGGTGTTAATTAGGGAGCCAATATTACAAGATAAATCAGAGATGGGGGGCACATTGGAGGCGGTGAAGAGGATGGGTGTGAGGGGAAAGCGATAGCTAAAAAAAGAGTGAAAAAAAGAGGGAGAGAAGTGAAGATTTGAGCATGGCCCGGGGGTAGGCCACGGGGCAGACAGGCGAATGATAGAACGGCTAACCAGTGGTTGATGGAGCCCGTGCAACAGTCGCACCTTTTATCGATAACAAGCTACTACAGCGGGAAGGGAGAGTCTGTTAGCTTGAGCGGCTCACGCTGACTTAGCTACTTATTAGCTTCAAAGTTGATGTGTTCAAACACTTGATATGGAGCTATCCTTCAAGTGTCACTGGATTCACACCGAGAATTTATCCTATTTGATCAACCAAAGGCATTTTTTATCGGATCTTGAACACTTTTTAAAGTTTCCTGTTGATTTGGATTGGCATCCACACTACTTCCTATTCTTGCACAACCCAGATTTAACATCACGTTGTTCACAGAAGATGGTAATGAAAAATGACGTCCCACAAATTTCAAGTGTGGCAGCAAGCTGCGGCGAAGTGAGCAATGTGCACCACGAGCTAGCGCGCCACCGCTAATGCGAATAGACCCCGCTGCTCACTGAGGACAGCGCTGGAGGGAAGGAAGCGGAGGAAGAGTGGGAGGAGGAGGATAAAGAACGCACACCGAGTCGGTCAGGGAAAATGCTAGTGCAGAAGGTGTCGAACACGGCTCTCTGTGTGGGCCCTATCATTTTCACTTCCTATTCTGTTTTCCGCCCTCTCTTTCTGAAGACGGCAGGATTTTTTTCTCCCCTCCTCACTGACATAAAAGTAAACAACGTTGCCTGCAGGCACAATTTTGCCGGCAACACAATAAAATGTGCAGTGAATTTATGATGGTCATCCATTAGCTCTTACCAAGGAAACATCACCCGCATCTGTCGTCCATCATTATAATAGAGGGTTAATGCGCCACATTTACATAAAAAAGTCATATTGTCTGCATGAATTATTTACACCCTCAGCTGTTTTTTCCAATTCACTCATTTTTTTTCCCTCTTCTCCTTCCTCTTGTTCTTCGCAAAGGTTCTTTTGTGGTCCAGATTTTCATAGCGCAAATCTGCCAGTAAATTCGGTGGCGAGGTGGTCCTCTTGTCGTTGGCTTGCTTGCTCACTTTTTCACTCCCTCCCACCTCTGCTGTTGTCTGTAGGGGACAGTTAAAACAGAGGACATTGTAATGCACGTGTTCATGAACCACTGATTATTATTAAATCAAGTGGCCCCTATTTCACAGCACTGAATATGGCTGAAGTAAATTGTTTATATACGTCAAAATCATAACAATAAACATAATGTTTCCACAAATCCACAATTCCCAAGTAATTCCTTTATTTAAAATAAGCATCCAGTGAAATTCAGTAAACCCAAATACCTTTGCGATCGTATGCAGCGGAATGTCGTAGGCCTATCGTGTGAAGTGTTCATTGCCATTGGTCCTAATGTAAGTGAATTAGTGTGGCATCACACCCCTGTAATGAAGCCTCTCGTGGTGCTAAAGCTCGCCTCAGACCCCAGGGATAGGCTCTGTGATTGAGCAATTATGACAAGCTCAATTACTGTCATCATATTATCATAGCTAATCCAACTCCACCACGCAGCGCCTCGCACCACACTGATCGCAGCGAGTCTGTCACCGTCACCGAGGTGAGAAAGTGCTGTCACTGCCTCCCTCCCTATGAACACGCTTAAATGAATACTAGGCAGAGCCCATATGTCAATCTATTGGTGGCCATTTCAGCGTCACTCTACTACACTGGATGTCTCCCGGATGGATGTCTTGATACTTTCTAATTTCGCGTGACAGTGCCACAGGCGTGCTGACATGCAGTTAATTTTTTGACGTGCGCCTCAACGGAGTATAGGCTGCGGTATCTGCTTGGAGACTATGAGTAACCCGGGGTGACTTCTAAGAGACGATCGCAGTGCCAGCCGCAGTTAGAGTTCACAGGCTGCCTGTGAACTAGCATCTCTTGTTGAGTTGTTAGTTTTAATATACAATCTGAGACTTCCCAAATTAGGTCGTTTTAACAACACCAACAGTAATTAAGTTGTAAGTCAACATAGCATGTGGATTAATGAAGATCCTTATGCTGTATTTATACTTTATTTCTGCCTATCATCTCTGGTGGAGCATCCACTGCATTTTGATGCTTGTAAATGTTTTGTGGATCTAATTATCAGAACGGTAAATACTTCTGTGAATGGGGCAGCCAGTCACTAGTGTATCACCTCAATTACTGATAATAGCAGGCAATGTGAATGGATCAACTGGAATCTTAATTTGTTGTTTCACTACAGGATCTCCTCCATACTTCATCCCTGTTTCTGTTGCTGTTTTTTTCCTGTTATTCCTCTGACTGGTGGACATATGCAATGGGCTCTGCATGCCTTTCTGGTTTCCCGTTCATTTCCTAAGTGTTAGTTAAGGAGGTGGGGTTTGGAGGTCAGAAACACTGCCAAGACCCCTCTGGCCAACACTGATTGCTGTCTTGTTCCAGTGAGGGCTAGCAGCGACCTGCTAAGTTGTACACACACAAAGGCATGGGGAGGCTTGTGATCTAATGAGCTCCTGCGCAGCTGCTCTGGTGTTGAATTCTAAAGAGCTTGCTTTAGAAATGTCAGTAACGTGTACCATATACACGCTCCTGGGTGCTGTACCTTTTCACAATGCATTGGATTTGTTCATTTTGTTATTCAGCTTAACGACTTTCACAAAGTTACTTTATATCGCCCATGCAGGTAAGGTAGAAATACCATTAAAAATGCATTATTAGTTAGTTGTCATGACATGGTGGGATGAACATACACAACAGTGTACATTATGTTGTAGCTGATAGACTATGAAACTCAAAAGGCAGTAGAATCACAAGAAAGTAACCTAATCACTCTTGCAGAAGTTATCCCAGCATGCAGCAGTGTTGGCTTACTGTACAAATAGGCTTGCAAACAAATTTGCATGTCAAAATTAAAAATCAATGCGTTCCACCTCACCTAATGACCAATCACCCCCATCTTTAGCTCATGGATTGTGATTAACATTCTTGGAGAGGATAGGTGGGGGGTGCTGAGGGTGGGGTTGTTGAAAATGTTAGAGCAAAGCATTAATCTCCCTCAGTCCTAAAAAGAAGAAGAAGAAAAATAAAAAAAATGCTTGTATCTTCTGACAGGTGGGTCAAAGTTCTCTTTTAATCTATCCCATAATTTGTTAAATGTGCTGACAAGAGTGTATTTTAATAGATTTAAACACGGCTGTGTTTGAGGAATCTCAAGGCAGACACCTCTGCAGGAAGTGTGCGTCAAAATCTCTGAGTTGTGGCATGTTGAGGAAACGGGAGGAATGTTCTGGAGAAAGCTATAGAGATAACATAGAAACAGACAGATCTCTCTGATCGTTTTGAATAGTTGCAGATTTTACTTTTTGGTGTAAATAAATTGCAAAATGTCTTGTTCTTCTGTGTTGTTGTTTTATTTATTTTTGTTATTTGCTTTGTTTGAAACTTCATTATATGCAATTGTGTCTCATGTGAAGCATGTTGGTCAAATATAGTTGTTTGAAATGTGTTATATAAAGAAACTAGACACTGACATTGATATTGGTCTGCAAACATAATTTAAACTTGTTAAATGTATTTAACAAGAAACACTTAGCCCTACAGTGAGGCTAAAGACAGTCGTTGTGGCCAGATGGGAACTGATATTTCAACTTGCTAGACATTTGCCACGTAGAGACATGCCCTAGACCTCATTAATGCTTGGTGACTCAATGTTAAATAAATATGCCCACTGTTCATGTGTCATTGAATCATCTGAGCAGGAACTGTGCAGAAATGGTCAATCTTGTATGGCCTTATATGTACTTGTTCCAACATATCTATTCACTTAGATTAGATAGATAGGGTCTCCAGATGGACTTTGTTATAAGATAAAACTGGTAGCAAAAATATATACTCTTTTTTTAGGTTAATGTATTCGTACATGATCCCTGATACAAATACATTTATTAAAAAACATTGTTAAAGATGAGCGATTTGCCAAACTTACTTACATGTTTTATATTGTATCCAGTTTTTCTTAAGTAGAGGCCATATAATGCCCTACAGCTGAAATTTAGATTTATACATATTTGTAAACACTTCTTGTATCTGCAACTGCATAGAGGTGCCTTTAGAGATATCCCGTCCACCCTTTGAAAAATGTGTTTGCTACAGTACCTCTTGCTCAATTCCCTGGAAATAACATCACTCACACTGTGAGATCATGGTGTCAGGGTCAATTGTCCTTCCAAAAGACGAGGGAGATGGTAGACATGTATTGATTTTTCATTTTGTGGGGGTAAGCAAGCATGTTGCAGCTGGGTGCGGGTGCAATGAGGCAGATAGAATGTGCTAGGCTGTTCTGCTAAGCTTGTCACCCCTAAGCTGTGACCACTAAAAACACCTTGAACGCACTGATCAGCATACTGTAACTATGAAACAACTGCCAATACTGAACATAGGGGAATATCCTATTTTAGTCTTAAGATAAAATAGGAAGGAACTTGTCAGTTTTACGATAGCCTTGGGAGGTTTGAGGATGTTGGGGAAAATATTTGGCTATAATGCTGGTGAAGAAACCCATGCCAG
>JAODLL010000008.1:3452795-3456012 GCA_026546735.1 Forbesichthys agassizii
GCGGGGTTTCTAGGTCGGGGTGTTTCACATCAACAAAGCGTGCGTGGTGGCTAAAGGTGAGAGACACTGGCAGAGGGCAGGAGGGAGACGAGATGAAGAAGTCAGACAGGAAGTGGATTGTGGATTCCAGTGAGGATTTTGCGAAGGAAGTCGATGGGAGTTTCTCAAGGGATAGTTTAAAAAGTGAAAGTTGTCATTGAATCACAATTTGGCTATAAACACAAACTATTTATTATTCTGTATAATGGTTATTCATAATAAATGATGTTCTATTTGTTATTATGTGTCTGTTACATGTTTTCTGTGAGAACCTATGTCCAAAAATATAAATATACAGTATATTTCATCAGAATTGTATAGTGTAGCAACTACATAAATATGTTTTATTCAGGTCTTAATTGCAAAATCAATTAATCAAACTACTTCAATGAACAGATAGACCTTGTAACATTACACATTTAAGTAAAGCAAACAAGTACTGTGTAGTAAAGCATGTCTGATGTAAATTTGCTCTGAGCACCTTTACAGACCCGTCTTTAATCTCTCACCTTCCTTTTTATTAAGTAGCGATACAAACATACAGCACCCATGCAACCCACTCCTATACACTGCCAACACACACAAACAAAGGTTATTAGGGCTAATTGCAAAGGCGATGCAATTTCCAGGGCATAAACAAAATCAAAGAGAGCTGCTCTCGCTCTCCCCTTCGCACCATGTCTTCTATTTCTTTTTAATGTTCATCAATAGGTGAGATGGTGCGCCTCTGCTTTTCCCCCTAACAACACATTGTTCTCTGGCCGTGGAGCCGACTGTATAATAGAGGGTGTTTAAACCCCAATCACCATAAACTGGCCATCTAAGAGCCCCTTCGTTGTCTGGACTACAAGCCTATATACCTAAAAACCCCAATTTCAATAAGTTTCCTCACTTGCCACATAGATGTTAAGGGTGTTTCTGGGTGCTAAGCCTGCTGTTTGTGTTCCATGCGAATATTTAAAGCATCAAAATGGTGCAAGTACCAACATTTACAACTTCATTGTCCCAAACACTGCCATCGGGAGCTCACATATGCAAAAAAGCCAATACGCCAGCCTTTCTCGCATTCGCCATTTGACAGAGTACCTTTCTTCTTTGAATACATTAGAGAGCCCAGGAGCAAATGAATGCCAGCTCACTACCCAGAACCCTAGAGTCCCAACATCCCTGCGTGGAAAACACTGATTCAAACCCATTAAGTTTTTCTTTTTTTTGCCATCCAGTTTTGCCTCCATGACAGAAATACCCTCCTCGCCACCCACACTGAGCCAACGTTGGAATACATAATATCTCCTTATCCCTGCCTAGTTTACACAATCCCCACAACACCTTGCACCATGGCAATCCTGAATGATAGAAACAATGGGGTTAGATTTTAAAACCTTCACAAGGTTCCCCAAAGGAGAAACCCAGAAAAAAACACAGACGAAGAGTGATTGAATGGAAGAAAGACTGGCAGAAGCAAATAGGCGGGGAGGACATATAGTGTATCTCCCCTTTTAAGCCCATGTTATTGGTGGTTGGTGACCCTGGAACATGGAGACATTGTGTAGGCTCCTTATCATAATGTAGGCTGTGTTGTCTTCTCTATTACACCTCGACCATTCAATTAGCCCCCATTACCATAGTAATAGAGCGCTCCGTCGTTAGGGTCAGTGCTGACAAGGGGAGGATGCTGAGAAAGAGGCAGAGGCACTGAAGTCTACCTGTAGTAGACTGTGTCCCGAAACAGGCAGACCAAAAGCGTCCGTGGGTGAAATCACACAAGTAATGGCGGAGAAATGTGAAGGTCGAAGCGGAGGGGAGTGTGGATTTGGGCAATGTGCGGAGTGATTAGTGGGTCAAGAAATGTGATTCAGACCTCGATGAAATGAACCGCTCGGTCTTTTTGACAGCACTCAGAATAGGGTCTAGGGGAGATTGAGTTAGGCACAGGGCCACGCAACTAAATAAAAACACAAATGGTAAATTGAGTAACTCACTGCTGATGTAGGCTATGGAGTGGTGTATATGTATTGGCCAGAAGGAGCAGAGTGGAGATAAAATGGGTCCCTTCCCTGAATTGAGTGTGGCTAAAAGTATTTCATTTTAAATGAAGGGTTTCTCCTTTGATTGCCAAAAAATAATTATGCTCTGTTACAGTATGATTCGTATATATTTCACAAGGGAATACCCTGCCCAGAAGATTATAGATCTTACATTCAAGTGGACATTATTGAAGAATACAGTATGGAAGAACATGAATAATAGTACTACAACAAATTGTTCTGATAACGTTTTGAAAATAGGCCAGCAGAAATGGCAAGCAAGAAGTTAAGGCGAAAATAATAGCTTCATGTGGTCTGTCGTCCTATGTGATTGGCAAGTGGCATAAAGCTTATAATCTTATTATAGATGGCTTTTTACATTCTGTGCTTTCTCTTTCCTTTTTAACGGAGAGAATCTCCCATCTCACCACGTCCTATATATATATATATATATATATATATACACACACACACACACACAGAGTATACTGTATATGTACACACCTATATATATATATATATATATATATATATACATATTAGATATACATACATATCATCAGTCCATTGCCAGTGTAAACATACATAGAAAATAGCTTCTTTATTTATTTTATTATTTTAAAATGAAGAAGTAAATACAGTAAAAAACATTCTGTTTGCGCATTCTCAATGAAATTTGACCTTGTGGTTTCGCTAGCAAGCTAGCAAGGTCACAATTTTGTGTAGCGACACAACTGCTACCATTTAAAATGCGATTTGCAAGCCTGCAAATATGCAAGATATGATAAAATGGCCATACATTCTAGACAACGTCACTTGTTTATTTTTCATGAATGAGCTCAACTCTAAAGGGTATCAGAATTAACCCATTGTTATCTGCAAGTATAAAGTATATTAGAATATATTACTATGATTTTATTTATCCTTAATCATTTACTTACTCTCTATTTGACTTTCCATCAGGCCAGTGCCGGGGCTCGTGCCAGGGAGGTTATGCCAGCCTCTTGTCCTCTTGTCACTGTTGCTCCTTGGCACTGTCCCCATCCAAAAAAGAGAGCGAGAGAGCATGGACAAAGAGAGAGAGAGAGAGAGAGAGAGAGAGAGAGAGAGAGAGAGAGAGAGAGAGAGAGAGAGAGAGAGAGAGAAGCCAA
>JAODLL010000008.1:3456112-3473774 GCA_026546735.1 Forbesichthys agassizii
GAGAGAGAGAGAGAGAGAGAGAGAGAGAGAGAGAGAGAGAGAGAGAGAGAGAGAGAGAGAGAGAGAGAGATTTTATTATTCACACAAGGCATAATAAACCAGGCAGGGACAGTTAGAAACACTTACAGCATCCATGCTTTAGCGATTTGCCGCTTATGCGACAGCAGTGATTTGATCGTGTCCTATTAATAGTGTAGGGGAGAACTCTGTGCATGCTAATGCTAGTAGCTGCTAGCTATTAATAGACCCACATAGGAGCACTCTGATAAGGGGTAATAATGCAGTGCAAATGCATGTGGAACAGAAGGGAGGTGTTGAATGTACTGTAGGAGTTTCTCCTCCAGTGTGTGTGTTTCTGGAACACTGTAGACAGCAGTAGTGCAAAGTCAGTGTTTGTGACTCAAACTGGAAATGTGCATGGGATGGGTGTGTGAGCATGCACCTGCAGCATACATGTTTGTGTTAGTGCATGTGTGTGTGTGTGTGTGCGCACACTTATTTTTGCTTCTGTGTGAGTCTCCAGAGGTTGTCAACAGTGAGCGAGTGAGAAAGAAGGAAAGAGCACACACATACACACACACACAAACAGAGTCATGATGCCGGTGTGATGCAGGTGGTTGCCGCGTGCAGGTGTCGATCTCGCCTGCTCGCCATGGATATTTAATGACCTGAGACCCAGACCAGGCCTACAGATATCCCTGCCGTCCAACACAACCCCTCACGCCGGTTGGAAGAGAAGGAATCCCTTCTTCGCTGAGATGAGAGTTCACATATGCAGCAGTCAACAAGGAGAATATCGGAGAAGAAAGTTTGAATACAATGGAGGAAAGGAGTATCTTCATTCATTGGTATTTATTTTATGTTAAATGAGTGACCACACAAACACTATAAAGGTTTGTAAAATGCATATAACCAAAGAATTAGAAGTGAATATTATAAAAAGTTAGGTTTAATTTAAACACCAAAACGGTCTGTTTTTAATATTTATATTTTATTCACATATTATATTATATTATTTACATAAATAGCACCATAGTATCAAACTACTTTTTTTATTATTTGAAAGGAAGGCAAGCTCTTGAAAACTGACCATGTCAATAAATAATATAACAAAATATTTTATATCATGTTCATACATTAAGAGATAGTAGCATGTAACAAAATTATAGTTTAACCATGAGCATGTCTACGTAGTGTTCTTCCAAGTTTGTCTGTGTGTCTGTGCGTGTGTGTGTGTGCGCGTGCGTGCGAGCGTGCGCACCTCCATGAATGCATGCATATTGGGCAGGTGTGTGTCAACAGAGGTGAGTACTTTCTCTCTCCATATTTTTGCACATAACCATATCACTTCCACCGTGCAAACACACACACAAATTTAGGTGCAACCCACACATACACCCCTCCCCTCTTTTGCCATCACAAGAAATATGACAAAGATCACAAATGTAAATACATACAAAATATATAAATAAATAATCAACTGGTATTTATGGAATATACACTTTATCATATATGGATACAGAGAAATTACTGTGATGGGACAAAGAAAGTTGCATGTGCATCGGCTACAGAGTACATGCTGTTCTGCTGGGTACACGCATGCATGTAGATTACAATATGCACTCAGCATGGTAGTTGTTTTGCACAGTGGCAGCTAATGTGTCTCTAATGAGACAGCCTTGGTCCAGGAGGATGGAGAGTGAGGAGAAGACCCCTGTGCCTGCTGGAGGGGATTACAGCTCCACACCTCCCGATCTCTATATATACTTCTCCTCTCCCCTGACGGATTTAGGTGCATACGTCTGCCTGCCTTCTTGCTGCGAGAGTAATTGATTTCTTCTGTGGTAGTAGAACGAGGTTCTCGTCTTTATGTGGTTCCCCCATGCACACACACACACACACACACACACACACACACGCACGCGCGTGATGCATGGATGAATTACTGTGAGACTAGGTCGCCAGTAGGCTGTAGTCCTTTAGCAGTTGTGCACGATCACTAGCTGCACTGCTTGTGAAGGAGCTAGATGAAAGCTGTTTGTGTGTGCGTGCGTGTGTGTGTTAGATGATGATGTTGGATCAAGGCTACCGCTCTAAAAAGTGCATGCAGCCTTTTCCGTGTTGTGTGAGCAGGAGGTTGATTGTGTCACGACATTGATATTCAAAGAGGTCGTGCAAATCCAAGCCCGCATGTCAAAGATAAGGGTCTCGCCTTGTTTCAACACAACCACTTCATTGTGCACGGCTCTCATAAATAAAAAATAAAGTAGCAATGCTGTACTTCAACCGTTGTTTTAATTATTACGATTATGGGTTATCTTAATGTTCACTGCCAGCAACAAGGAAACGATATAATGGGATATAATGAATTCAGAATTTTTGCCAGCACAGTGCTTAGAGCATGACATGGTACAGTAGGTGGGTAACTGAAGGACAAGTGCATTTAATTAGCGTTCTTTCAAATCTTTGAAAATGCAGACTAATAATTAAGCCTAATATAAATAGCACAGTCAAGTGTATATATTTATGTTTTTTTTTTATATTCAGGATTTTATGTCCTATATTCGTTTAGTACATAATAGAACATTAAATCTGTGGATATGTGCCAAGTCTGCTAATTTGGTGAAAATGTAGGATATGGATAAATGACATAAAAGCGTGCTATTTCCCCCCGCAAAGTGATACCATATAAAAACACGCTAATGACTCCAATGTCTTCAGCAGCAGACGAAAGCTACAGGTGACCAGATCCATCCATCATGATGTGTGTGGCTATGAAGTGAATTATCATTATTGCGAACACCCACATATACATGCAGTACAGCCGGTCAGCGCATAAAAAAATGAACACTATGCGAGGCGCATTGCCTCGCTCATTAATTTAACCGGAGAGCCATTATTTGTTTTCGCAGAGTGCATTAGTCAGGTGGGGCTGACGTAGCGGGCCACCGCGGTTGGGGAGGCGAGAGCATTTTCCCTGGTTTTAAATGCGCAGACAAAAGGTGTCTGTGTATAGGGGTAGGGGTGTGTGTGTGTATGTGTGTGTGTAGGGGGGGGGGGGGAAGGTTGGGAGGAGAAAGAATGCCCCGGAACAACAGTTCAACATACATATCGCCACAAAGAAGGGGAAGTAGGTGTGTGTGTGAGAGAGAGAGGTGTGGGGGGATGTTCAGGGGAGGGGTCTTTTCGTTACATCGATTGGCTGTTTTTTTTAATCGGGCCTAACAAATATAACTTCCCTCAATCAAAGTCCCAGGGGAGACTGATATAAAAAATAACCTTGTTATATTTATTGACAGGACATTGAAATAAATATTAGAGGCATTCGGAAGGGAGGGGGGCAGATGGGTGGAAAGGGGGTTCCAATCCATCGATTTCCATAAAAGATTAAAAAAATAAAAAATACTGTAGTAGGCATATAACAAAGCACACCTCCAGAGCCTCGATTCCCTCTGCCACCTCCCCCCTCATCCATTTCCCCCACCATCTCTCCTTAGCATATTAGGTGGGAAATAATGTGAAAAAATGCTTAGCACACGGGAATGAGGCCGGTGTGTGTGGAAGAGAATGTAGGTCCCCCGGGGATACGGCAGAGCCCCTATCCCATAAATCCCGTCTCTGGCGCAAACAATCAATTTTCTATTTTAATTATTTACCAAGGCCTGCCGGACAGAGGCATTTATTTTCCCGCCCTGTCCGGATTAAAAATTAAAAATTAGGAGATTCATATTTGTTGGTGTGGGGAAAAAGAAGTAAAAAGACCCTTTCCAAAAACATTTTATTGTTTTTTTTTTCCTTTTCCTTGTTGTGACGGCTGAAGGTTGTGATAGCTGAATGGGCCAATCAATAACTTCATAAATGTTAACGGCCCTATACCAACCTTGCACCGCTGCTGTTTTAGCCAGTCTATTTCCATTGGTTGGGTAGTAGAGAATGCACCTATCCAATGAGTTCATTTAATTGAGAAAAACAATGACTGAATCTGCAGTACCATGGTCAAAGGAATCTTCTGACAACCTCTCGTTCCAGATGCAAGCCTTTTCTAAAGGGCAGCTTGCAATGGAAATGTGGACATTTTATGCATTTTTACTATGGTTGTTTTCTCACCAATACCTACTGTGTATAATCACTATGTTTAGAGTTAATGCAGCAACATTTTTGGACATTGCAGCAAAAACATCAATTTTAGGCATGCAGGGTATCTCACTTTATATGAAATTATGCATAATATAATAATGTATTAAGTATTTGGCAAAACATATTGTTTCCAAATGTGCACATGCATGTACTAAGGAGGTATGTACAACATTATTCATTTCCCTTTTTGACATTAGAATTGCTGCCAGTCCCAAACAGGCAACATCTCCCAAAGCTATTTAGCAGAGAGGATGATCTAACCATCATCTGTTAACAAACAACAATTAAGCATCTATAACTCACAAGGACCGCCCCATCATGCAGAGGTAAAATCTAACACACTAACTGTCACACATTTCACCATGATGAATCCAGTCCTACAGGCGGGGCTCTAATGTTCTCCATACATTTTGGCGACAGTGGTTAGTGGCTTCTACGGAGTGAAGGCTTTAATGCTGATCAATGGGGTATAATCTGATGGGAGCGGGCTGTTGATGACTTCATACACTGTAGCTTGTGTTGTAGTGTTTGAGTGGATGAAGTTTGATGGTTTCATTTTATGCTGGAAGTTTGTCAGCAGTGAAGCTCATCGTCATTACGTTTCACATTCCTCTTTTTTAAACTTTATTTAAAGTGATTTTAAATAGTAGAAGATCAAAATATATTTTCTCTGGTTAAATCTGTTTATATCCAATAGTACTGGTATGTGAACATTCCGGAATGGCAAAAAAGTGAACAATAGTGTGTTGGCAGTCGTGAAGATAAATTCCTGGTGTTTAATATAAAGAACAACAATTGAGGGGAAAGCGATAAAAAGGATTTTAGCAGTATTACACTAACACAGCACTACAGTATATTATACCTCCTTTAAAATATGTCACCGTGTCAGACGGATTAAAGAGACATATGGACAGAAAACTGTTGCTAATGTGACATATGTATTACAATTCAATAGGTTTGTAAACAATGTTATAAACAATCCTTACTTTAAAATGCGTTTTTTAATGAGGTTTATGCCCATCATCATCATCTTACACGAATCAAGAGAGCAGACAAAATATGGAAGGTGGGGGAAGATATTACTAGTGATAGAAGAAAAAAGCAGCAGCTAGCCTCTGGCTGTGTAAGCAGCTGTAGACAGGTAGACAGAGAGCACAACAAAGATACAAATAACTGTCAAAGCTTAGAGAGGAGGCTCAGGTAGAGGCGATAGGGGGAAAGCCAGATGTGAGCGGAAGAAAGACAGACATAGACAGAGAGGGTATTAGTTCAGAGCTGAAATGCTGTTATTTATCTGGCGGTGGCGGCTAAACAAATAAGGAAAACCCTGTTCTGTGATCGTCTCAGTGGGGGAGCTGTCAGATTCAGGCACACATCCTCGCCAAGCGTCCACCAGAGCCTCAGAGATCCACTGACTCTCCCGACAATTTCAATATATATGGCACCCATTCCCCAAATGTTTCATTAAAGTTTGTCACATTTTGCACACACCAACATTATCGGTTTCTTCTTTCTCGGTGAAGCTATGCATAATTTTAAATAAGTATAACTGATACCAATAAATAATTGAATCAAACATTTCTAATTAAAGTATAAAATGACTTTGGGTAAATAGGAACTAGAATCTTTAGTTAAATTGTAATAAATGTAAACAGAAGGGATACAATACACATTAATGTGAATGTTGCCTATGAGCTCGGTACCAATGGAGATTCATCAAGAATCACAAACTGTTGTAGGCAGGTCAAGCGGCCTTGGAGCACTGACACCTGCTGTTCCAGCATTCTTCTCCAATCACAGCCCGTCATTTCTATAACGTGCACTGAAGTGGACTCCCCCCCACCATGACATTGTGACCTCTGACCTTAGCTCAGAGCTGGGTCTCACCCGTAGGAAGAGAAGGTGAAAGAGGTATGGGGTGCGGGGGCTTGACCTCTTTGTGCTCTTTCTCTCTCGTGTCCGGCTACAGCAGAGGTGAAAGGTCTAACCTTTGGCTAGGGGCGGGGGAGGGGTTATTGAGGGTTGTTGATGCCTGCGACAAGCCACTTGACCCTGCTTACCCTTGGGCTCAGAGGACCTTCCATGGTCCGTGGCCCACCTTATCCCCACACCCCCACCCACAGCCTCACCAGTAAGAGGCGGTCAGGGCCTAACAAACTAGGTCAGTGCAGCTACACTGGAGATTTATATCCCTCTATAGCATTGGTAGCCCCCTGGCTATAATATGTAGTTGAACATGCGTATTCATGCTCTTGATGTTTCCTTCGCACTTTACTGTGGTTTTGACAGTGTTGATAGAACTCTCATCTTACAGATACTGTTAACGTACTGTACTGTGTATTGACTGCTCTGTTCTTAAATGCTAACCATTTATTAGGTTGTTTGTACCCTTTGCAGTAAAGGAAGTGGTATAGGAAGGATTTGGCTTGGTAAGGCTTAAACGATGAACTGTGGAAGTAGCCTACAGTATGTGTTTTGAGTAGTTAGGTGTAAGAGAACTTTATAGTTTGAAGGCAAGCGATTTAGCTGTTGATACAACACTGAATTTATTTAAATGCTGAGGGAGAGATGGGAATGGGAATTATTTTCCTCACGCTCCATGACTTCATCAATTGTTGTTGAATGCCTCAGACATCTTAGACAGTCTTTGAGGTCATTGGGAGAAAGGCACGGCAAGATAATTTCCTAGTGCTAGCGATCTCGCTAACGCTACACAAGCATCAGAGGAACGATAAGTCAACCAACGACATGCTTTTACTCATTCCCGAGCCCCATAACAAATAAATAAATAAGTGTGGAACACACGTATCAATCTATCTCCATTCCTGCCTTTCCCTGAGCACAGCCCTCTTCTAAAACGGTGCTGTGGGCTTTTACCCAAATGGCGCCAGGGCCACTGGTATCATTTATAACAGGACGGCGGTGCTAATGCAGTGCTGGGTTCTGCCAGGATGTTTTATTCATGCTGTTTTATTATTAGGGCCCCACTTAAAAAGGTGAGGTGCTCTCCTCTCCTCTGTCCGCCTCTTGCCTGGGCAGGCTGAGGCGCGAGCTTTATCTATCACCCTGACAAGAGCGTCTTCCCTGGGAAGTCTTTCAGAAAACTTCAAACAGCCTTGCTATTGATTTCTTCCCCTCTCCACCTGGGCACCAGCATACATCTCCCTCCCCCCCATCACTGCGTAAGGAGAGGGGTGGGGGTTTGTGGGAGTAGAAAGACAAGTGCGGAGAAAAGGAAAGGAAAGTAGAAGAGATACAGAGAGATAAAAGTAAAAGAGAAGACTGGCCGCTGCATAACAATGTGGGCGACCTCTCCGTGCTTCCTTCCTCATTGTTGTTGTGATGCTTGCTATCTTAATAAGGTAGCCACACCGCTAGCCGGCAATGGCGGTAACATGCCAGAAGTATTTTTATTATACTATTTAGGCATTCAAACAACACTTTGTTACACTGATTCAATAAAAAAGATGATACGCTGAATGTAAGTTCTATGAAAAATATTTTTTCTCTTTTTCTTTTTTTCCTGTAACGGCTTTGTTTGCAATCAAAAGGTTCCCGACCATGAAAGTGACACCTTAAAGGGGAGGAAGAGTCCTTGATTTCCTGAAACAATGGGATACCGCCATTTTTATACTACAAGGTGAAGAATGGAGAGGTCTCAATTGTATTCTGAATTAATGACGCAATTACCTTTTGATATCCATTCAAGTTGGAACATTGCCTTTTAACATTGGTGCCATATACTTTCGCTAGCTATTGTATCAGTCCGAGAGAGACTCATGCAGATGCTGTAGTATTTTCTAATGAAAAGTACTTTCATGTGATCTAAAAGTTGCATTTCCCTGATCTTTTTACACCAAAACTTAAAAGCTCATCAGCATTTCTAAGCCATTGCAGATAGCTGGTCCAACAATTACAATTACGATCAGGGGGTTTACTGCCCTCATCACTGTTGACAGATATGATGGTGTATTGATATGGGAGGTGATATGATTTAATGACTCACTAATACTATATATCCTTGGAGGGTTAATGAGGAGTATCAGGCATGTGAATTGTTTAGAACCACAGTTACATAAAATAACTCTTTTAGAGGCCTGCACTCATTTAGAGAGGAGTAAATCAATTCAAAATATTTTCAGCCGATAGAGGCAAGTGATTAAGACAATACTGTGGTAAGATAAGTCCTTGTAGGATATTAAAACATTAAATCATTTGGACTCATGGCAGCTTTTTGGCTATGGCTTATGATAGGGACATATAAAAGTTGATTAAATTAAAGGTTAACCTAAGTATAGCTAATCACCTTAAAGCTACAGGACATTCTCCATGCATCTCAGTTTACCTTTCAGTATTTCATTTAGTGTGTAGATTATCTTGATGAAAGCCTGATCATTGTTTAGGTGGCTGAATATCATTATACACTGATTTTAGATACATTGATATTTCATGTAGTAAAAGTATGGTACCTCATACAGATACAAATCTAATCTAATCTAAACTTCACTTGCCTGAAATGACAATGTCAACTTTGTGGTGTGAATCTTCAGTGTGGTTGTCCAGACCCCCTGGCCCTCTCCCTGCCTCTGTGCGATCGATAGCACAAGGCCCACCAGGAGAAGGCGGGGAGGAAGCCATTGATTGACACGTCAGTCCCGTGTCAAACAGTAGAACATGGCATGCCAAGCAACCACCTGCCGTGTGCTGCACCTGTGTCTCCCACTGCTGCCTTAACCAGGCGAACGCTCCTCGAGGACGTTGCCGCACACCTTTCCAAGGGTTTGATGTCACATCAAAAATATGTTTTGGACTAATATTTGTCTTTGTTGCTCTTAATAATTCTCAAACGTAATTGTTCAGTTCCAGCTAGCGTCTTTAGGCGGGTTAAGGGAACGCCTGGCAGCAAAGACCTTCCTTGTCGCAGATGTCTTTATCACTTGAAAAGTATTTCCGGAACCCCGAATGAGCCCGCCAGCCCTCACCACCCCGAGTGAGGCAGACACCAAATTACACTTTATTCCTGTTGTGCTATAGTTCTGACACCCCCCACCCAACTCCAGCTTCATGTGACATTATGTAGCCTCCGGCTAGCTCACCCTGGCCCCGACAGATTGGTATTTGTTGTTTTCACTTTACAGCCAAGCTCGCATCTCTCTCTCTCTCTCTCTCTCTCTCTCTCTCTCTCTCTCTCTCTCTCTCTCTCTCTCTCTCTCTCTCTCTCTCTCTCGTCTTTCGTTCTGTTTCTCACTTTGGGGGAGGTGAACCTGAGTGTTTACCTGCACTGCTGCCGAAGACGCATAAATTAACGCCAGAGTCACCACTCCACCCCCGTCGCCCCCCAGTGGGCTGCATCAGTATGGGGCGAGAAGCAAGCTGCCAGCAGTGTATTGTCAGAGGCTGTGTCAAGGAGGGGATGCTCCTGTTGAAGCAGACGCAAGACCCCTGTGTCGCCACACACATACACACACACACACACACACACACACACACACACACAACTACAGAAACATTTTGGAGTGTACTGAAGTGCACACGGATGTTGGCACATAAAAAGAAGTACTGTATGTATTATTGAATTAGCGTTTCAGTCCTTCAACCTACTAGACTTGCATTGCTGAAAATAGTTTCTCTATCCTGGCTGGGTCTGTCCATTTTGATTGATGAAAGGACACAAAACTAAAGCACAAACATGAAAATAACTAAAATAAAGTTTACACAAGTATACAACATTTTGACCTGTGACCCGCTTCTTTTAATAGCATGCATGACAGAAAATAAACAGAATTTTATAATGGTGTTAAAGCAAAATTGAAGATTATATTAGAATTAAAATGAAAAATATCCATTCAATTTAGTAATACATTCATAGGTGTAGGTTTAGTTAGGGGTGCTATAGACCTGTCCATACAATTTCAAAAGAACATTAAATTGTCCCTACCAATATTCAGATGAATCAGAATCATTTTTTAATTTATGTTCATTGTGTTTTTCTCATCTCCGCTGAATGGGTTATGTCGAACATTAACATGAACAAACCAGAAAACAGATCTCATTGCTTCCGTTTATCGGAGAAGGTGGAAACATTACATTAGTTTGAACCAAACTGACAGCAAAATATTAACTTTTGGGCAGTAAGATAGCATAACGTGATGCTATTTTTATATATAGATATAGAATTCTGACCAATAGCTGATACTTGTTACCCAATCGTCAACAACAATATTAAAGTTATATTTTGAATACGTGCGTGTCTGTGTGGCCGAATGCCAGAGATAATCACAGCTGTGCTGATAACAGTACGAAATTACTTATTAAATTGTCTCATTTATTTAAAATAAATAATAACAGATGCTAAAACTAAGCAACAAACATTTTCATGTACAGTACATTATATTACTTTGGGTCTGCTGCAGATAATGATTTGTATCATCCAGTCTTATATTTATTTATTTCCGTTCAACAATGAATGAATCTGTTGACAGTCTATTCCGATGAGTTAACTCTTGCAGACGTTGCTCAGGCAGTGAGCATCTTACGTGACTCCATTGTTTATAGCCGAATGTACAGTGAACGGTGTCGTGTCGACTATTGTAGCTGTATGCTTGCGCTAGCCGCTAGCTAGTAGTCCTGTCCTGTCTGTTGCTTTTTATTCCAAGATCAAACTGGTCGATGTGTGTGTGATTAGGTTAGTGCAGCGTCATATACTATTACTTGACACTGACTATGTAAGTGTGCTGAGCATATCTCTTAAGTAACAGATCTGCAGCAGAGCATAGAATCCATGCTCAGATCGTATGTTGATTGAATATTATTTTCATTTTACCTTGCAAATGTTTTTTAATTGTTTAACTAATAGTATTAATCAGTCACAATTGGATGGACATCGTTAACTATTCTTTTTTGGTAGTTCCTGGAGGCATCTAGAATAACAGAAGGCCTATTCCAGCTTGTAGAGCTGGAATGTAATGTATGAATGGAAGCGTGTTCTCGTCATCAAATAATACCTAAATAAAGTCATCAAACCCTAAAGTCACATGCCGCATTCCATCCCTTACACCCCAGTGTTGACCTACCTGTTAAAATCCTAGAGCAAGATGCCTAACCCCTAACTGCTCTCAGTGGTTGGTCACACCTTGCATGGCAGCAATCACCATCGGTGTAAGAATGTGTGTGTGAATGGGTGAATGTGAGGCAAAATACTGTAAAGCGCTTTGGATAAAAGCGCTATATAAATGCAGCCCATTTACATACTGTCACCGGCAGTCTGGTGATTATTGACTATTTTTGCAGTTTTCACCCCAGATAATACTATTATATTCGACCAGTTTTCGTTGACTGAGGGCAAAGCTGGATAAAGCAAAGGATATAAGATATTTCACGAAAACTACATGCATTTGTAGTCTCGTGATCCCCGTCCTGCACTAGTCTTGTCACTTCATGTGTTTACCTTGTGTTTTAAGCCTTTTTCCCCATCACTCCCTGCCCTGTGTGGACATTTTCGTTAATTCTCTCTTTTAATTCTCGTTAATCTTGTCTGATGTGCTGTACCTGTTACTCGTTGATGTTGTCCAATGCTCTGTTTTGTTTTCCTGTATATAAACCCTTTGGTCTTTGTCGGTTATTGTGAATGTTGCTGTCAATGTTGCGTTGCTCTCCGTGTTCCTGCCTTTGGGCTTTTCTTTTTTAAATAAACCTTGTTTAATTTTAGCTACATGGTCTCGCGTTGGGTCATCATCTCCGTGCAACGTAACAGCATTAATGTCGTAAGCTAAAGTTACGTTTTCCATGTGGCGTAATAGGTTATGCACTACAATATTTTGTGTAATTAATTTTACTATCGTTGTTTATGTCTATTGAGTGGCAATTACAATATTGTTCGTGTTTTTAAGTTTCCAACATACGGCAAGCAGGTACTTTACGATAGTGAGTTCAATGAGGAAAAGAGAGGAGCCTCGTGCATTTGAGATTCTACTACAGTAGTGCATACTGTAATTCAAACATACCTTTTTACTAACTGATGTGACAAAAGTATCTTAACAGATGCTGCAGGGATTTAATTTGCCAATAATTGATTGTTGGGTGCCTAGTCGATTTTGAAATGTTGTTCACAAGCAGGTGCTGCCTGTTTTAAATTCAAACGTAGGACCCTCATCACGTATAAAATTGACTACCCATAACCTTCTGAGGTCGCGATTGTTTGAAAATTGGTGGAAAGAACGGTGATGCTTTTTATATAAGAAAACACCTTGTGCAATTACTGTGCGTTTACATCTTGCCGCCCGCAGCTGCTGTGGTTTCTGCCCGCTATGATTTCCATTGCGACAAGCGTGAAAAGTGTCCCAAAAACAGATTGATTCTGCTGAATTGTTATTAAATCTGAGATTCTGACAGGCTAAAAGCTGAAAGGTGTCCCTATTAATGTTCAAACCAAACCTACGCCCTTGAATACATTTAACACGTGCTTGAAGTATTTTTACAATTTATTTACATCCCAAAACAATATTTTTCTCCAGTTTCTCAAATTTCCTAGTTGTCTTAATCAGGAATACATTTGTATTTACTTTTGATTTATTTGGCATATGTGTGTCATATAAAAAAACATATACTGTATGTTCATACGACATGTACAGTATGTCATACATAATGTGGTGCAAAATGAACATATGAACCTATTTTAACTATAACATCTGAAATATGTATGAAAGCCATAACAATTTACTGGTTAATTTACACAATGTTTCATATAAAAGCAGCAAATGAGAAAGTGAACCACATGTTATAGGTACTGTATATGCTGGTTAATAGTGAAATTAGATCAGAAAGGATATTAGAAGTGAATGATGGAACTTAAGAAGGAGGTCTTTAAGGATTTGTTGCCCCGGAAGTCTCTGGAGGCGGTTGTAAGGTACCGACGGGCCCGAAGGGCTGCAGAATCTGCCATAGCAGAAACAAAGCGGCGGGTGTGGGAGAGCTTCGGAGAAGCCATGGAGAAAGACTTTAGATTGGTGTTTCTGGAAAAACCTCCATTACATCAGGAAGGGGAAGTGGGGAACCATCCAAGCTGTGTACAGCAAGAATAGGATGCTGTTGACCTCAACTGAGGAGGTCATTTGGCAGTGGAAGGAACACTTTGAGGAACTCCTGAATCTGACTGATACGCTCTCTGTAATAGAGACAGAGCTGATGGGGGATCATCATCAATTTCCCTGGGGAAGGTCACAGAGGTAGTCAAACAACTCCACAGTGGCAAAGCTCCAGGGAATGATGATATCCGTCCAGAAATTCTAAAAGCTTTGGATGTAGAGGGGATGTCTTGGATGACACGCCTCTTCCACATTGCGTGGAAGTTGGGGAAAGTGCCAAAGGAGTGGCAGACTGGGGTAGTGGTTCCCCTATTCAAAAAGGGGTACCAGAGAGTGTGTGCCAATTACAGGGGTATCACACTACTCAGCCTCCCTGGGAAAGTCTACTCCAAGGTGCTGGAGAGGAGGGTTCGAACGTCAGAATGAAGAACAACAATGCGGATTCCGTCCTGGTCATGGAACAACGGACCAGCTCTTTACTTTCGCAAGGATCCTGGAGGGGGCTTGGGAGTATGCCCTTCCGGTCTACATGTGTTTTGTGGATCTGGAGAAGGCGTATGACCGGGTCCCCCGGGAGATACTGTTGGAGGTGCTGCAGGAGTATGGAATCGGCTGAGATTAGTTTTAGCACTGATAAATCTGAGGCCATGGTTCTCAGCCGGAAACCGATGGAGTGCCTTCTCTGGGTAGGTAATGAGTCCTTACCCCAAGCGAAAGAGTTCAAGTACCTCGGGTCTTGTTGGCGAGTGAGGGGACATTGGAGCGGGAGATTGGCCGAAGAATCGGAGCAGCGGGAGTGGTATTGCATTCACTTTACCGCACCATGGTGACAAAAAGAGAGCTGAGCCGGAAGGCAAAGCTCTTGATCTACCAGGAAACTTTCGTTCCTACCCTCACCTATGGTCATGAAGGGTGAGTCATGACCGAAAGAACAAGAGTGGAGAGGTGGAGAGATTATATCTTCACATTGGCCTGGGAGCGCCTCGGGATCCCCCAGTCAGAGCTGGTTAATGTGGCTCGGGAAAGGGAGGTTTGGGGTCCCCTGCTGGAGCTGCTGGCCCCGCGACCTGACTCTGGATAAGCGGATGAAGATGAAGATGGTTGATGGATTATAAAAGAATTACAGATCCAAGTTAATATTTTATGATAATTTGACACGTTAATGCAAACTCAAACTTTGAGCTGTGTGGTAATGGAGAACATGGCTTTCAATATGTTCTTTTGGTAACAGTGAACCTAAGTACCCATTTATACATTTACTATATGTGTTTGAGCAAGAGACAGATTTTACAACCGTTTATACTATTTATTTATGTCCTCTACAGTAGACCACATGATCCTTTAGACAGTAGACCACATGGTCTTCTAGATAGTAGACCACATGGTCCTCTAGATAGCAGTCCACATGGTCCTCTACAGTAAACCACATGGTCCTCTAGACAGCAGTCCACATGGTCCTCTAGATAGTAGACCACACGGTCCTCTACAGTAGATCACATGGTCCTATAGGCAGTAGACCACATGGTCTTCTAGATAGTAGACCACATGGTCCTCTAGACAGTAAACCACTTGGTCCTCTAGACAGTAAACCACATGGTCCTCTACAGTAGACCACATGGTCCTCTACAGTAGACCACATGGTCCTCTACAGTAGACCACATGGTCCTCTAGACAGTAAACCACATGGTCCTCTAGACAGTAGACCACATGGTCCTCTAGACAGCAGTCCACATTGTCAAAAGGCCTCACTACCTGATCTCTGATGTCACAGTGAATGTCACACCTAGAATAAAAATAGTAACTGCAAATGGAAATACTTTTTAATGAGTTGGCAGTAGTATGTTAAATTATTGTTGTAAAACCTTGAGATTGTTGCTCTAGTATCTGTGTGTGACATTAAATACTGTTTTATGAATTATAATTCAAATGTAATCTAGTGTGTAAAGGGTAATTTATTAAATTGCCAATGTCCAGTAAATAAAATGCTAGGACATATCAGTGTTTTCTTGTCAGAAAAGGACGCTATTGAAAAGACAAGTTGGTATTACATTCCACAGATTCAGTGTTTTCCCTCATTGGGTGGCAAGCTGTCTAGCCTAAGTGCGTACAAGGCCTTACTCCCCAGAGCGAGAGCGCTCGGCAGTATGAGGTAGATGTTTACTGCGTGTCTCAAAAATCAATTCCCCCTCTCTTCCCTTAAGTGGTCAATATTTTTTTTGTTTCTCACTGTGAGCTCCATCGCTTCCCCTTTAATTCAACGGGCCAATTAGGGATACCGTCCTGTCTAATTCTGGCCGCAGGGGCGGTTGTTTGTCGGTGTTACCTCATCCCCGATGAGTGGGTGGTGGGGGACGGGGGGATTTAGGGGCTCACGTGCACCCAGCCCCTCTTTCCGCCACTCGTTCTTTCTTCTTCACCCCTCCTTCTGTCTCTCGCTGTTCTTTCCCGTAGTCAAGGACGAGTGCAATTGACGTGAAACTTTCAAAAATGAATTTAGCTGCGCGTGCCACTTACGGAGCGGGAAGGCGGGGTGAGGGCCCGAGCCACCCGCCACTCCAGTGGGATCATTTGTTACTTAGTCCTGATTGGCCCCGACAAAACAATACCCTAAAAACTCACCAAAGTAAATTATGAGCCCGGTAAATGGCGGGCGGGGTGGGGAGGGGCACTGAGAGGAAGGAAGGAGCGTGTTGCTGGCGGTCAGGATAAGGCCCCAGTCTATCTGCCTTTGGCCTGCTGCCAGACAAAAAACAAAGTAATGCGCTTTTGATATTAATAACAGAGATGATATCGATCCACACCGGTTGGCCCAGAGCTGCTCCAACCCAACCACCAACGAAGAAGAGGGGGGCTGCCGATCCTTGAAGTAGCGCTGTCTTGGTTCTCCTCTCCCCCCCCCCCCCCCCCCCCCCCCCCGCCCCCCCCGTTTCTCCTCCTGCTCAATGCTGAAAGCCACTTTTCCGGAGGGTCCATTTGATTTGAGTATCTTTAATTATGTGAAATGGATTCCACGGGAAAAGGCTGCCATGGTGGTGGTGGTTATGTGTGGGAGGGTTTGGGGGTCGGAGTGCTTGTGTGTTGTCGGATGTAACAGTCCTGCTTTACTGAGCTTTCTGTTGTTTCCGGACAGAGAGGGACTTTGGGTGAGGATCAAAGACAATGCTGTAAAGCATGAGGGGTTTCTGGGGGTTTTACAAACCTGCTGAGGTCCTGCCAGTCAATTCTTGATGAAGAGCACTATAACGTCCATTTCATAAATGAACCCATATAGTAAGCTCTGTAGCCTACTGTAGGCTATACTGTACACAACCTACTGGGAAGACTGGTTCTGACTGTGTACAAATGCATTCTTCAAACAAGGATATAATAGGATACTCAATTAATTGGAAACAAATACTTTGATGAAATGTCTTTTGAAACAAACGTGTGTAGAGTTGATCAACTGTGAATAACCTCTGTGCTTGTGAATAATACTGCACAGTATTGCAATTGCCCTCTAAAGAATTATAAAAGGCTATTGCAATTGAAGTTTGCTACTGGCTGATTCAAAGGTATTATTAAATGGTCTTATGGTGGAAATGTCCCTCTAGTTTGTCTCTCTCTAACCCCCCTGGATGAGCAGGGTGCTGACAGGGGTTTTCTAGAGTTGTGTTAGCCATATTATTGTTTCATATATCCTTCAGTAGTACGATGCTGCTAGAGAACATAGGCTTACTGTAGTTACTCTCTAAACCACATTGTAAATACAATACATGTGCTAACGATGATCTAAAGCAACATCTGTGCCTCTGTGCTCTCTGCTCCCAGAACAATAATTTCCTGGCGGCCACTAATTGGTTTATTCTATTTGTCTGCCCCTCTCTTGTCCCGCAAATCATTTCCATTTCATTTGGTGAGAGCAAATTGCTTGGCTAGCAGCAATGCCATCAGAGTAACTAGCTAATTCTCCGGTAAACAGTCATCGGTCTATCTCTCTCAACAAAGAAGGCTTATTATTTTAGCTAAAATATGTTGCTATTTGTTATTTGCAGACTGCAGTGCAGTAAGAGTTCCTTGTATATTTGCACATAACTAAGAGAAGAATTGAATTGTGTTGGACGGAATCAGGATGCAGACATTGAAAATAGGCAGAATGTAAACAAATGCAGTAGTGCATTAAATAATTAGCGGGCCAACACTAACAGCCTTTGCCTGCTACTATGTAAAAAGCAGTGACACTCAAGTCATAAATTCCCACCACAGACAAACAAGCACTCACACATGCACGAGGCACACACAAGCTTATACGCACATACACATTATGTATGTATTCACTTGCTATGCTAGGGTTTAGAATTAGAATGGTTTCATTATATATATATATATATATATATATATATATATATATATATATATATATTATATACTGTATATACACACTGTATAAATGTATTATACCATTA
>JAODLL010000008.1:3477542-3490833 GCA_026546735.1 Forbesichthys agassizii
CCCCCCCCCCCCCCCCCCCAAACACGGCCGCAAAGTTTGGATATACTGTATGTGTCTGACTGTCAGTGAATGAACTGACGTTTTGTTTGTGGTCTAATGACTTTTATTTAGCATGCAGCTATTCATCGACTTCCAATGTTATTTCACATTGTCACTTTTGGAACTTTCTATTCAGTGTTACACTCAATCGTCCCTGATGGAAATGGGTGGCATGTAATATCTGCCCACGTTGTTGAATTGAACATGATTAGTGGCATTGGACAGATAAACATAACTAGCGTTTCAATCTGCGATTGATTATTTGTTCAACCCAAATACGTTTTTTTTTTTTCAAAGATATGACTAGATATAAGAAGTCTCTATTTGGGCAAGATGATGTCCAAGGTCAACAAGCACTGAATTAGAATGATACCAAGGTAACTGAAGGGCATGGCCTCATTTGCCAATACTACGTAACCATTTTTGCCATAGGTCACTTTGATCTTCTGCCCAGTTGCTCTTGACAAGTGGCATTTGCTGTTGCTGCCCCAACCGCTGGCTCCGCTGGCGCTTTTAGCGCATGCATGGTTAGAACCTCACAGCACACCTGTTTGCTCAAATGTGCATTCAGCAAACACACTTCCACCCTCAAACCTTGTTGACTGCCCCCTCCCCAGGGTCCATGGCCCAGAGCCAGACAGAGAAATAACACTCATTTCAGGTGACAGCTATTATAAACACCTGTCTCTGGCTGCGATATGTGACACTGTGTAACTGCCTTGGATCGCTGGTTATGGCGGATGGGGGAGTTTCCCATCCCCTTTGAACACATCGGTGCACAAGGGCTACAAGAGGTCCCAGTGTTGGAATATCAGGGGTCCCATGATGTCTGCTACAACCAGTTGGGCGGCAGGAGAAGGAAACCCTCTCAGTCTAAGTTTCTCTCACCACACACACACACACAGACACACACACACATATGTAAAATCTGATTTAAATAATTAAGTCATAAAGAAAAGAGGTCTTTGATGTTACCTTGTGCTGCCTGGGGCCAACACTGCACAGGGGAGCATGGAGACCCCCCTTCCACCTACTACACACACACAGGCAGAAACAAAGTAGTCACAGATCCTCCCAGGGATGGGTGGAGGAGGAGCAGGTTGACAGTGGAGTAATGTTCAGATACAGGAGTGGGGAGCACGGAGACAGAGACATTAAGGGGAGTTATGGTATGGAGGCAAACTCAAACTGTGTCCCAAATAGGCCTGCACTGCATGGCTGATGTATGTGTGAGAGTCATGTGCATCCCCAAGGTCAAGACCAAAGCATGGCACCTTTAAGATGCATGGAAATATTCACGTGTGTGTATGTGCTCTGTAGCGCTATGTACCAGATGCATGTATAGGAGCAGCATCATAGTTCAATGATGACTCACAATGACATGTGGGCTCATATCCCAGCACAAGACCAGCTCCACTGCGCCACTCTTTTGCTATTCGTTACGCAATGAGGTTTTTAAAGGTGTGTTCCGCTATTGTATGTTAATTGTTAGCTAATACACATTTGGTCAAATTCACAGAATACCTCCTCCCATTTTGCTTGCTTACTGCTCTCTGTGCATGCTGAAAACGTATTCTGATACTTCTACACAGCCCTGGTGCTGTTAATAGCAACATAAACAAAGTGCCGAGCACCGCTCACATCAACAAAGCCGTACCACTACGCATTGCTTCACAGTGTTTCTATGTGTGACACGCGGTCCTCCACGTATTAGCAAGCAGTCTCGAAAATGACTCCCACCTTGAAAAATCACAGACAACACATTTAACAATGCACTTACAGTTACTGCCTGTGCTTATACAATAATATGGCCCTAATTAAAATGTTATTATTGTGCTTTGGCTTGAAAGACACATACTGATACAGCAGGATTTCAGTCTGGAAACAGGCTATAATTTCTCATCTGTCGAAATCTTTCACTTTTCAGTCTTGTGGCTCTGTCTCCTCTCTCTCCTTTCCAGAACAGTCTCCCTGGCTTAGCTCTTGCCTGGACTGAATTGTCTGTCACCGCTTTCTTTGAGAGGAGGAATCTTTGCTAGGGCACTGACAACTCGCTCCACCACCAAATGTGTGTGTGTTTGCTTGTGTGCTGGCTCTTGTGTGAGGTGGCACATGTATGTTTTTACAGCAAGGTGCGCTTCAGTTTGCTATCGTCTGCTTTCTACTTGCAATGTGCGCTCAGTTGGTTTTGATTGTGGAACGTCATCAGAATGATTTAAACCAAACCCAAAATAGACCCATCAATTGTAAGATAAAATAAACTCCCCCAGACAGACAGTGACTGACGTACAGACGAGACGGGAACGATGGCAGGCGTGTCTGGCTGCTATTGCTGACACGGTGAATATCTGCCACTGAAGTGTTGTGTGCTGTGACATGCACACTGAGAACGAGTCAATCAGATGTGCATCGCAGGTCGATAAGCACCTGCATCATGCAACTGTGATCCCTGTCATGATCAGGCAAACACCCCGTGGAGGGGATGGATAGGGAGATGGACTGAGGAATGGATGGATGCATGGATGTTCTAAACGCGTGTGTATTTTAGTCTCATCTCAGTTGGTTGCCAAAACATTACAGTATACCCTAAAAAATGTAAGTACCTAAAAAGATAGCACCTTTGCATTAACAATATTATCTTCATATGAACTATCATATTTATTCAGGTTGGATTGGAAATCATAGTACATTATTTAAACAACAGTGGAGTTTTACAGTGAATCCATACAAAAGGAAAACAAACAACATCCTAAAGAATAGCCACTTTACACGTAAAAACAAAACAGTGATTAATTTAAGGGCATGTGCTAAGTTAGAAAAGTTTGCATCAAATCTTCCTAATGTTTTATTTACAGGTTCAGTTACCTGGGTTATTGGATGCAAACAAACCCAAGGATAACCTACATTGGCTCCATCTTAACTCATTAATTATACTTTTATAGCCAATATATAGCCAAGATAAGCTCAGGCTAGGCCCCTGGCAATACGCTACGGCGGCTCCATTTGATTGACATCAGTTTCAGGTCATATCTCCACTGGAATTTGGAGGAGTATGGTGGAAGAACTCTTCCAGTACACTTTTGCCTGGTGGCTCTGGCCTACGTCAGGTTGTAAAACAGTTTTAGCTGGCATACATTAGGAGTGTGGGGGATTTAATCTTCTATGCCCCACAGCTGGGGCCTCGCTGAATAATGGAAAACACATTGGGGCAGTGTGTGGCTCGATTTTACTCCTGCCCTCTTCAAATACTTGCTCTTGATAATGGAGTTGCTTGGAGTTTACTAGACAAATAGCATAGACGGACGACAGTATGTGTCAGAAAATAGCGGAAGTGTAGGCATTCAAATTCTACTCTTCTTTTTACTGTAACGAAACAAATAGGCAATTTGTATGGTGCTGAAAAGTAAGATTGAGGAACTATCTGATTCGATTTCTACAGTATTTATATTTCTACTTTTCTATTTGAAACCTCATTAAGTATAAGGTGATTTCTGTAAATGTATTTAGAATAAATGAATGAATTAAAAGATTGACTGATGTGAGTACTTTACTTCTTGCTATAACGCTTCTACTGTAGGATCCAATAGGAAGAAGGGCTCGAGACATGAGTGCAACCAGGTATGGTGTTTTTCTATGAGTATAGTCGTGTGGAGGAACCATATAACTTGATATAATAGGGCACACATGCACATGCAGGATTCAGCAACCAGTATACAGTACAAGGCAGATACAAGAGGCCTAGGCAGGAATGGGTATAACCACACGTTGTAGAGAGTACGGTAACACAGAGAGCAATGTGAGGGACTACAGTAGATGATACAATATTTCTAATGACAGAAACATAGGGTTTAACTACATAGCACACAAAGTAATTGGGGGGACAAAAACCAGGGCCTTCATTTATCAATGTTGCGTAGAATCTGTTCTAAATTTGTGCGTATAAGGCAAATTTAGAATGTTCGTAAGTACAAAAAAAATTAGATTTATCAATTGTTCATACACTTGATTTACGCATGCGTGAAAGAAGTTTCATTTGCTATATCAGCACCATAAATATTAACCTTAACCTGAGCCCAATTGACGTAAGTTAAATTGTCACGTCAGTATATAAAATAGTTTTTTAGCGTAGAATTTTCTGTAATGGTGGTAAACACATTTACTGTACAAACAATACAATATTGTTTAAGACACACTGACACTAACATGGCCAACATTCAAACGCTAATCATTTTAAAACACATTAATCACAAATCTCACTAAAAATTCACCTAGGAAAGGAGGCGGGGCTTAGTACCAATATATAATATATTTAAACAATGTATTATTTTTCCAGCAATGTTCTGCAAGCTGAAAAGAAAACCTTATAACATGTTCTGTATTATTTAATAAATGTTATTATTCAATTAAGCTTAATGGTTTGATGTTTATGAATTCAGTAGTATCCTGAGATAAGTATACGTAGCTGTGTCTAGAAAATAAATAGGATTACAAATAATATTTTATTGTTTGTTTTTTTTTCTCACAGTTTTTGATTTTGTGTAGTATTGGGGGAAGGTATTTCATTAGCAGTTCGACTTTTCTCACACAAGGGGCTGTCCGTACGCATGGTCGGATGTATGAGTACATTTACGCACATTCCCTAGTATAAGTACAATTTGATAAATGCCACTTTTTTGGTCGAAACGATGACACGCACATATGTTTACATATATGTTTGCAAGTAACATTGATAAATGATGGCCCAGGACCAGAACAATAGAAACACAGACTGGACAAGACTGTTACAATTACACTATGCTGAACTCAAATATACAGTATAATACTATACTTTTAATCAGTTACCTGCTTGTGATGTTGGACATATTTACATGATCTTGAGAACCTGTACAGAAAATGTAAAGTGTAAATGAAGATACACCTTTTAATATATATTTTTATCTTTGTAATTGCGCCCCCCCACCCTGCCACAATGGATGCTGTGATCAGACACATGAATTAAAAAGGGTCTGAGAGACTATGTCTGAATAAACATTGAATAATTTAACAGCCACCAACTAAATAACAAAGTATTTCTGGTATTCTTATCTGCACAAATAAATTAGGCCTACATTTTATTTAATGTAACAATATAGGCTATGCATTGTTCAACATTTTGCTAGCATCTCTAAATGCACAACATTGTGGTAGCTCCATGAATGTGTTTCTCACCAGGCAAGATTAAATCGAACTTTGCATACAACCTTGCAAAGCAGCAACTACATCTTGCTCCACTGCACAACGCCCCATCTTGCACTGTAATCTCTCACATGTCATCTGAGCATCAGTGTCTCTGAATAATCTCCCAGTTTGTTTATGTGTAATGAGTGTGGCAACTGGTGTGCAGCACTGATAGCTTACAGCGAGGAGATTGGTATTCCATGTTTAAACAAGAGCGTTCGGCTAAAGAGGCTGCTAACATTTGCATGGCTGCCATCCCCGCTTTTCGCTCAACCTATGGCCGGCTGCGGAGATTGAGTCAAATCCCAAACAAACAGAAATACAGATGGAGTAATGGGGTCCGGTGTGGGATGGGATGGGGATTGTCTGGACGCATGCTGGTCAGGATTGACCCGGGATGGGGGAGAGGGGGGACACGCCTGTTTATTCATATGTGTTGCTAGGCGATTGTGTGCTCGGTCTCCATACAGAGCTGTACGTGCCCACGTGCACGTGTGGATGCATGCACTGTATACGTGTGCTCTCCAGGCATTGTGGGCACACATGCGCGGTGCATCCATTTGATGGTGGAAAGCGGCTGGCGGGGTGATTGAAGCTGCTGACATTTTAAGGCTATTGAAAACAAAAGCTAATAGCTGGAATCGTGTCTGGTTCATGTTTAACAAAACAAGGTCAGTCAGGTTGTTGGGCCGTGAATTCCATAAATAACTTGATAATGGGGTTTTAAAACAACAGTCCCCCACTCCCCCACCACCCTCCAAATTCCCTCTCTTTAACAGGCTATGTGTGTGTGTGATTCTTTCAGAATAAGGGGGTACATTAGAATGCAAATGGATTCACGCCGCATCCTCATAAACAACGATGTTCATTTAACCTCCGACCCCTGCATTTAACTGCCCATCAAGTCATTTGTGCCAGGCAAGACATGCAGAAGTATGTGGTGAGGGGCCAGGAGGATGTGTGTGTGTGTGATTAAATTGAACACACCCATTTGTGTATGCATATGTGCAAGATAATCCATGTTTATGCCCTCAATATGTGAAAAAGTATAGTTGGTGTGCATGTGCAGGCTTTTGTGTGTTTGTGTGTGTGCAGGTATGTGTGTTGTCCCATCCATTGTTGTGCCGGTTCAGAGTTGACCATTTGCAATGCTCAATTAATCTTGTCAGCATGCATTTACAGGGGGGAATTGAACCCCTTCTAAAGTGGGCATGGATTTGTCACACTCCGTTTCTCCATTTATTACGGAGATATAGACATACACCCTTGGAAGGCCGTCCGAAGAACATCAGCAGATTAAAAGACGTTAAAAGCTTCTTTAGCACTCTAGCCCTTTGTTAGTATAAAAAGAGGCAGCCATTTTGAACGGTTACAACTGAGAGGCCTTGATTTCAGTGTCGCTCTCTATATTTGTTTCAATCTATCTCTCTTTAAATGCTTTCAGTCTGTTTATCTGCTTTTTCTTTTTTACCCCATTTTCCTTTCTCCCTTTAACACAGCCTATTCAGCTGTTTCATCCAGCGTAAACCTCTCTTCTCTGCTGGTGGTTCTGGCGCTTTTACTTAGCATGAAGGACAGCTTTCGGGCCTAGCTGGCTGTTTTATGTCGCTCCATCCTCTTAGCCTGAGGCTGTTAGCCTGCAGCCATTCTAGCCGCCCAACCCTCTGGTTGTCAGATTCCAACTGCTAGTCAAAATGAGAGAGAGAGAGAGAGAGAGAGAGAGAGCCTTGTGCTCCAAAACAGTGTGACTAAATATAACTTTAGATTTGGAGGAAAAACACACAGAGAACAACAGCTTTTTCCCAACTCCCACATGTAGGCATGTTGATTTAGACTCAAATCCTTCCAGAACATTCTTTCCTCTTTCACATAGCCTGACTAAAGGCAAAAGCAACAGATAACAAATCAGAGCACACAATGTGAAAACAGTCATATTGTCAGCACTGCAAACACAGACAACAACACGTTCAGGGACGAAGAGGGCGAGAAATGAAAGAAAGGGAGCAAGGTCAAGATAGAGCAAGTAGGGCCCAAATGTGAGCGTGAGTGCCTTATTTGGCCATGTCTCTTAATCCAAGGCATTTGTCGTGGCTAATTACGGTGGACAAGCCTCTTTATCGAACCCGCTTCTGCCATCGGCATTAGGATGCATGAGCCGCGCCTGTTGTTTTAAACGCTCTCATTAAGCACACAAATCAGTGCTGTTGACAGAGTGCTTTTGAATTAAGCGTCTCGCCCCCGCCAACGCACGCCGACGCTCACAGGGCCCAGGACAAGGAGCAATTTATAACGCCATTAGCCACACTCGCCGAGGTTACAGGCATCAAAATTGTTCCCGTCTAATTATTCTTAATGGATACAGGGAGGGAGCAGCGCTCGGGACAGCTTTTTCATTAGCCCTCAATCAAGAGGGTCGGGGGGAAGGGGGGGGGCGGGCCAAATGCACCGCTCGGGCGAACGGGAAATCAAAAATAATCGTGTTTGCTTTTTTCATAATACAGCACCGATGCATAGTGGAGAGAGAGTGGCTGGAGAGGGCGAGCGAGGAGATAGGTGAATTGGAGAAAAGAAAAACACAGGCTCTTGACAGTAGAAGAATTTGAGTGTTTTCTTCAGCAGGATTATTTTTTGCAGATTGAGAACTGACAGTTAATTTGCTTTTACGACTTCGTAGACTAATGAGTGGATACATTTGGTTATTTGTTAATAAATAGTGAAATGAGGTTCAGGGAGGAGCGTTTAATTGTCCACATTTGAGAGTTGCTGATTGGCTGTTTGGCCATTTGAAATAAATAGAGAATAATACTAGAGAGTAAATTACAATTAAATTAAGATAAAATGTAGATATACTAGGAGTAATAGACTCACAACTAGGCATCATAAAAAATAGTTAGGCAAAATAATAATATGCTCCATATATCAGTTTATCTTTCGGTTAGCGGCTAGCAAACATATGAGCTAATGAGCAAATTGCTCTTTTTCGCGCTATCTCACTTCTAATACAACTCTTTCCCCGCCTGCAATTAAGTCCACCTAAAGAGCCCTCCATCATAACATATCTGCCACTGCACCGTGGTGGCGAGAAGAGAGAGCGAGCGCAGCCAAATAGTGAGTGTTAACCATCCTTTTACAAGCCATTAAACGGGGGGACATTACCGCATGGTGCAGTCCCTTAACGAGGAATGACATGCAAGAGAGGCAGTTAGCACCTACCATTAAGATGCGGCTGCTTGCTGATGAAATGGGACATTGTCCATGGGGGAGGTATCAACGTTAATTAGGGGATAATCGGCCACGCTCCACATCTCTCCTCACCGCTAGACGTACAGCCCCCTGTCTTGACGCTGATATGGTAACGGGGATCATTGCTCATTTGTAGCCCCCGTGTAATTTTCTGTTACTATAATGGGGAATGTGTGAATTTCTGTTACTATTATGGGGAATGTGTGAATTTCTGTTACTATTATGGGGAATGTGTGAATTTCTGTTACTATTATGGGGAATGTGCTGCCACTCTCGGCAGCAAGACGGGGGAAACATTCGGTACAAGTAGACCGGGAGCAGCAGGATGTGGCTATAAGACCACGGTGAATCAATGTGGTTGTTGCTTCATCAGCTGTATTAAATAAACTGTAAAACGTTGACATGCTGTTCCTGAAGGCGCCTTATTAACGTAACCTAAACTGTCATATTGTTCCAATTCCACAGCTCATGTCTAAAGTGGTCCTCTAAGCAACAGTCTAGATGTAGAAAAGACTGCATTAAAGTCAATATAACACCTTTAAATCTAACAATAAATATTATGTTGGTCAGGGATAGCATTGGTCAAAATATGTTAGCTCAAAGCCAGCAGGTGCCAGCATACATGAAATAACCCATGTTTAGGGCGCTGTAATGTCAAAATAAATAATTCCTCATGTTACACGATGGACCACAAAATCAAAATCATGTGAACACCACAGCAAAGTCCTGCTTCACTGGTAAAACACTCATTGATAGCTGATATAGCCAAATAGGGCCAACAATGAGTGAAACAGTTAAGCTAGATTGTCCAATGTGAAGCAAGCACACACACTTCTGTGGTAGCTAACATGCTAACGACTCACTCCCTTTAGCCTGCAGGGCATTCAAAGGAGGCTACTGTGAGGAATGGACGCAGGATAAACATCCTCTCGTGCACTCTGGTGTGTGGACTTTACGCACTATATGTGTCACAACGGAGAAACACGAGGTTCACATGCTAGATCCCACACTGTACACACATTTAACTTTACATGTGAGTGTGTGAAAGAGTCAGGGTTGTTTGCAAGAGAGAGAGAGAGAGAGAGAGAGAGAGAGAGAGAGAGAGAGAGAGAGAGAGAGAAGTGAAAGACAGATAGTGCAAGAGTATACAGTGCTTTCTATCAGTAAAAAGCACACCTACAATCAAGTGCACGTTTGACCATTGGGCTTTTGGCTGACACTAAATAAAGAACGGTAACTGGACCAGGATAACACCATATCTCCCACAATGCCTCTGGGTCTCTGTGATGTACAGTGTTGGACAGGCCAGAATCATGCCCTCAAGCACAGCCAGCCAATCAGGTTGAATTATCCTTTCCGGACGGCAGAGCGGTATGTCAGGGAAATTCAGGCTAGATGCAACAAACATTGCTTGTGTGGTCAGTCGTTGCCCTGGAGACAAATGGCTCAGCTTCCACGTGTGATTGGTTGGCAGAACTGTCAGTGTGGGCAGCCACAGGTTATAGATGGCCGTTCAGGGTGAGAGTGAACTTACTGACTGTAGGGATGAATCAGTGTTAACAAGGAATCTAAAACCACTGTGATTCCGGCTGATCTGCACCTCTACTTGATTAATCTTATGGGATATTAATCTTGTTTATTGCAAGTGGACTGTGTGATCTAATAAATCAGTTGCACACTCTGAAGGAAATAAAGTAGTTTTACACTGAACTTATATTTCCTTTAGTTTCCAAAATGCTACTGTACTGTGGCTTATCCCAGTCTTACAGAGCAGTATCAATGTGTTCTCGATTCCCTGTGCCTGTTTAAAAATACTGACCTAATGTTCTTACACATATTCCAACTAATATAGTCTAGTATGTGAATGTAAGTTGTGAACAATCCACAATAAAACATCGTTTTAAGCTACCCTCTTGGCCAGGTCGCTCTAGGAAAAGTATTTTTTACCTGGTTAAATAAAGGTGTGTATAACAGGAATGACAACAGATTGGTACAGGATAATAAAGTATAATTACACAGGCAGGAGTTCATCTCATTCAGACTGATGCAAACTGTTTTCATTGCCTACTGCACAAAAAAGATGAAAAAGATAAGAGATTTAACAGAGGAAACACATGCAATAAACCGTGGCTAAAAGACAATGATAAGCACTAATTAATATTCAATTAAAGCCTAAGGAATATTCTTTTAAAGTAATTAAGCATTTATTAATGCGATTTGTAGCCCCCAAAGTGTCACAGAATATGCTAAATGCTCAACTTAAATTGGCTCTGCATGCCGGTAATCGAAGGAATTTTCCACTTGCGTGCCATTTACCGACGCCCAATTTAACAATGTCTTCAGAGAAGTTAGTCTATGCTAAATCAGACCATGCGGCTGTGAACATGTTTATCAGCTATAGCCTCAAACTCCTCACCTCAAAGTCCCAACACATGCAATACAGTACATCAGCAATACACTGCATTGTAGATGTCCGTCCGTAGATGTCTGTTGAAACAAAGGAAGGAATAGAGACATAGAAATAAACAACAATGCATTCAGGTACTTCGTGCAGTAGAACACAATGTGTTGAAGATGAATATCTGAAGCATGAATCAGCTACTGTATGGAGTTTGATTAACTGAATGTTCTGACTTGTGGCCTACTGTACTGTTTGTGTGACTTACTATTCATTCATTCATTTTTATCCCCCTTTGATTTCTGGATGATTATCTGAATGTATTTTTAATTACATTTTAAAACAGAATTTAAACAAGAATATTTTTTTAACTCACAATAGCATAGTCCTTGTGTTATTCATAGGGCAATAAAAATAACTTTCAAGGTGCCCTTTTTATTATTAATAGATTAATAGTACAACAGCAATTGATATGCAGACTTCTCATGGCGCATCAGCCTTTACAAGGTGTTTAACCCATATTACAAATTAGAACGCCTTTTCTGTTTTTCACAATAAAATACAATGTTAGATTTTGGAGATGGTCCCACAGAATGATGAAATAGAATTAGGGTATGAATAGTACAAAGTTGCAAGTGTAAAACAGAGCGAGAGAGAGATTGGATGAGTCAGCATTTCAGAGGTAAAGCGAGACAGAAAGAGACAGAGTCTCTGGTCTCTTATCCGTCGCTTGACCTCCGCTCATCCCCTGATGTGCTCCTGTTCCTTCCACGGTGCGTCCTTGCCTGGCCCGACGCTGTGTGTTCATGAGGCCTGACAGGACGCGGCGGGGGGCTGGGGGAGGGGGTCAGGGGGGCGTGCCACTTCCAGCGGCTGCCCCGTCTTGACAAGGTCCCGCTGCCTCCTTCTGCGTAATTTAACACTACTTCCCCCTGTCTCTCCCCAGATGCAGGAAGACACGTTAAACCCACGTCCTCTTAGGGTTACTCCCCGGTGTTCAGTGTCTCGGACGGCTACGTCTTGTTTCTCAAGCAGATTACGGAATGTATTTCTCTCTTCTTTGTTTGGTTCCCCCTTACTGCCCGTCAACTCAAACAGCCCCCCCCCCCCGCCCAAATCAAACCTGGCCTCGTGCCTTGATGTGATCTTTGTGGGAAATGTTTCACGTTAAACTTTGCTTCTCCTCACCTCATCGATTCTCCAGTCATGCTCTCTGTGAGCTCCTTTGCCTTGACAGGTCCCTGTAAAACTGGGCTGATCCTCCTCCTAAGCTCTGCGCTGAGCCCCCCTGCATGGCCTCCATCTCAGAGCTCTCTCTCCCCTTGGCTCTCTCATCTCATGGCCCTGCTTGACAGCTCCATCTGAGCCGCAGGACTTTTCTGCCAGACTATCTACAATGCTGCTGCAGTACCCACAGGACTTTGTATCCCATGGTTCAACCTCTTTAGGGCAAGCCTCCTCTACCCACTGGCTCTCAGTGTGTGGCAAGTGTTTCTAGAGCGCAGGTAAGGCTCTTAGGGGTTTGCTCGTTGCTTCTGGGGGGACTGTAATTCCTTGAGACACGGGAGGAGGCGGCGATTGACTTCTTGATATGTAGGAAAAGGCGCAGCCCCCGTGTAAAGCAACTAAGGCTTTTCCTGGTGGGTTTTTGATGTGACATGGTGACTCATGCAGTGCCACGGCTATTCATGAAGGAATAGTGCTTTTGCAGTAAGCGGGAACGAGAGCTCAAAGCTCGCTGTATTTTGTCACCACGTTTAAAGAGATAAGTGTGGATCTTGCGACCGCAACAATGTTGCTGGTGTGTGACATTCAAAACTTCAAGGAATAACAACACGGATATTATCATAAATCCTCTGACAGTCGCTGATCTTTAGTAGTTTTATGTTCCTTCTGCCTTAATAAATGTGTTATTCAGCAAAGCTACATGTAGAGACAACAAACAATGTACAAGCAAACGTATGAGACACACATAACGTGTGTATGTATGGTCAAACATAAGCCCTTCCCATAATGCCAATACAAACAGCAAATACATGGGCTCTCAAGTAATGCTGGTAGTTTCAGTGAACCAATTACAACACTAAAAGCAATTTAAAGTAAAGAGAAGAGTTTGAATGCTATAAGTAATAATGGAAGGAAAGCTTGCTTTATCACAACCTTGTATGGATGGGTCAGTGGGGTCCCATTAATATATTTGAAGATGCTATTGTTGTGTGTGTGCGTGTGTGTGCGTGGGTGTGTGTGTGTGTGTGAAGGGGGCTGTCTGTCCAATCGTAGACATTGGACAAAGGGCTGGTGGCATGTGGACAATGGCTGGTCTTTGTCTGGAGCAGCAGACAGCACACAGATCACATTACCCTGACACTAGGGGGGGGGGGGGGGGGGGGGCGG
>JAODLL010000008.1:3499969-3512513 GCA_026546735.1 Forbesichthys agassizii
GAAGCACTTTGTGTTACATGAATTTGTATGAAAAGTGCTATATAAATAAAGATTGATTGATTGATTGATTGATTATTTGAATTCACAGCCATGCTTTAAGAGCCTTTGATAAGATGGGGCTGAATGTCAGTGACATTCCATGTCTAATTGGTTGAGTATACATTTTTAGACAGGACCAGACATGGCTTCCCACTCAAAGATCAGAGGACTCAAATAGCAGCCTAGTCTTCCATCAGCCAACCAAGGTCACCTGTCACTTAGCACCCCGGACCACTGTGCATGTTTGATTTGGCTGACACATTAACAGACAACTGTGACATTTAGTTGGGGATGCTAAAAAGACAATGCCCTTTAAACCCAACCTTCACTCTCCCTAACCCCTTGTCTCTACCAGAGTGGCAACAGGGCATGTTTTAAAAGTGTAATCACCAATTAGCGAGTGATTAAAAATGCATTGAAATCAATGGGTATTTAACATAAGGTACATTTACACCACAGACCGCGATAGCTTATGTTGTTGTTCCACTGCCCAGGACCCTATTAATCAAATACATGTAAAACTCATTATGCGTGCTGAATTAGCATCAGCACTTTCCGAATAAATTGAACAATGAGGCTCTAGCTGGCACTCTAAACATTGTCATTTTCAGTCAATAAGACAAGAACGACCTCCCAGTTAAAGGACATTGACGGTGATGAAGTGTAACAGGGCCAAATCAAGTCTCTAAGCTAATATTAACTTGGTTGAGAATGTCAAGCTAGTGAAGAGGCGCTGGCTACGGCTAATCATTCAGGTTAATTGAGGTTTCTGCACTAGCTCACTGTATATGAATGCTCAAACCACAGGAATAACTGTAGGCTACCATATGTTGAGAGGAAGCTACCAGGTTATGGCATGACCCTATGCTAATTGATAATATGCTAATCAAATTGGATGCTTCCCTTGTTAAACACTCCATACCCCTTAACTCCACATTGGGACGACTGTCCAATAAATGTGTCAAAGGGACAGCAAAGTCCATGTAATCACTGGGCCCCAACACAGTCTATTTTGCCATGGTCTAATTCACCCCATGGCCTGGTCAGGTTGGTAAATCAATGAAACGCTGCTCAATTTTGGCGGGTGTGTGTATGGGTGTGACCCTGGTGGACCAGAGGCCACAAATACACTTCACACCAGTATGGCATGGGCTCCCGAGTCCATGCACAAACCTGCATGTCGTGCAATAAAGATGATTTAGTGCTCTAACTCTACCTGCCCGCCAACAGTGTTGGGTTTGTGTGCTTTTTGATTAATCATGGGGCAACAGGGATTTATTGCATGGGGGATATTTGCCTCAGCGATTTAATAATGGTGGAGGAGGAGCACAATTAATCAGATGGGGCCCAACACAGCCCCCACCCGAAAGAAAGTGTATAATTAATGACTTTGAATATGTAGATTTGTTTGTGAGATGAGATCTAGCGCATGTGCACTTGCTTAAGCTGCACAAGTACAGGATACGTGTCTATTTTCTACTTTTTTATCAATCTCATGTCTATATTCAGAGACCTACAGGTCTATTCTGTCTGCTTATAATAGTGCTAGACATAATGTACTGTACCTCACACACACACACACACAGCACCATACGCCTCTTGTTTCCCCTCCAGTGGTTCAGCTCTCCAGCTCTCCCAGGTAAGGGAACCTCCCTCTCTCGCTCATAATCATGTACTAGCGGCCTGGCACTATAGAAAAATAATGATGTGCCGTGCTGTTGGCTCATTTATCAGCATGTTTTACAACAGGCGCCGGGTGGAAGTAATTAAACTCTGCCATCATTACAATGAGCCAAGCCCTCCTCTTAATATACACCCAATGAGACACAAGAGGCCTTGCCTGGTAATTGTAGCTCCTATCTATCTCTAATTCTCGCCTCTCCCCTCTCTCTTTCTCTCTCTCTCGGTGATACGTCTACTCCATTTGAGGCTTTAATTAACAAAGCAACACCAGCGATAAGCAATTGGAAGACAGCGATAGAGGTGGTGAATGAGAAAAAAAGAGCAATGCCTTTGATAAACCACTGATAGCACCACTTGCTCCCCCTTCATTTAACACAGGAAAGGTTATTTGGGAGCAGCAGTTCTTCACAAATGTGGAATGTGAGATAATGTCATGTCAACTATGCGTCATACTGTAGCCTACAGTCATGAACCAGCAGCATTTGATATTACATCCAACCCAACACATTATGCTATGACTATTGCTATTGACATGTAAACTGGAGGGGCTGCCTATCGATCAGAAAACGTCTCTCTTGCCAGTTTTTGCATCCGTGCGTCACGAAAGGAGAGAATGAGAGTGGTGTAGGAAGAAAAGAAGAGTGAGGTTATGAGCTCAGCCGTTCGATAAACAGATAAATACCCTCCATGGCTAATCCAGCACTGATACGATTTCCGTAATAATCTAATAACAACACAAATTGATATTCCCTGGGGAGCGTACAGTCCTGGAGCAATAAAGGCTGCATTGAGTCTATTGTGGACTTTCCTTGATGTGTATCCTTGCAGCAGTGTTCATCAACATTTTGAAAGACTGCTTACTTGCATAACAAAATAATACTGAAAAATTACTTAAGGATATGAACATCATCAAAACAAATGGCTGGCCGAAGCTTTCGTCTCTTACGTGAAACAATTACGAGGGCTTTTTCAAGGACGCATCGACTATTAAGGTGCCCAATTGGCCATCTTCATTCACTAGGTAACTCACTGTACACTGTCTGTATGCAATATTGCTTTACTATAACTGTTGCATTTAGTATCACTTACAGCACTAATGGCAGAATTACCATTCATCAGCAGAAATCATAGTGGTCTAAGAGGACCTTTATAAGGAGGGCTAATGCTGTGACCCCAACAAACCAATTCGTACCCCCATAAACATTGCACTCCAACGCTTACACTTTGCCTCTCCAGAGCAGCAGCTCCCTCCATATCGATTAGGTCTGCTGTCCCACCTTGAACCCCCACTCGTCTGACACCAAATCTCCCCCTGTTTACCTCAGTCCCTCCTTTTCCTTCCCCACCATAATCCCATGATAATCAAAAAGGCAAAGGCTGGGTTCATAGCAGAGAGCCAATTAGCTGGCGCTGGGGCCGCGCTAGCTAGCAGAGGTGGCGAGATATATACGGGCAGCCGGGGATGCTGTAAACATCCATTAGTGGTTAACCATCCCCGCTCATTTTTCCTTCCCAAAGCTCTTTCATTAACGCAGTGGGGCCTGACAAGTAAACAGTGCTAATAGGAATGGCCTATCAATAAAATGTTGCATGCGCTAACAGGAAGTGCTAGCTCTGGTACTGGGGAAGGGGACAAACCGGGTGAAGGGGGAGGAGAGTTTTCTCTCCGGTATAAATAGCTGTAAACATGGGGAGGTGATGGGTTATTAGTGAGAGTTGTTGCATTTTATGAGTCGGCTCTGATTTTGTTCCAAGTTGTTAGCCCAGCAAGTGAGGGTGGCTGTACCTAACAATGAAGGCATTGCAGAGACAGCTAGGCTGGTATAGAATGCACAGACATAGAAATAGTCTTTACTAAAGAACATACCATCACTATTTATCCTTGTATTTAAAGTGTTCTTTTAAATACTGCTTTGATATTATTAGGGCAAAGAGCAGAAAGTTCCTGATGGGGTAATCATACCTAACCCATACCTAAATGATTTATAGTTAAACCATTTATAGTTAAATGTTTCCATTTGTAAGTACCTTGCTATGTTGTCCCTGCATGTTTGTGTCTGTAATGTCTGTGTCTTTGCTCACGTAAAAGAGTGAATGGGAGCAGGAGAAAGTGAGAGTAGCAGAATAGAGGCTGAGTGTGGCAGTGAGAGATGAGAGATGTTATTTATGTTTGGAACAGGTTCACTCTGAGTTCACCTTACCATGAGACATCCCCAGGGCCTGGCGGCCATTCTGTTGTTGTGTGTGAGGGTGTGTTTGTGTCCCTGCGTGTATATGTGTGCAATACGTCTATGTATGTGCTTGTAAATGTACTGTATGTGCTAGATATGAACAAGAGTCCATGTGTGTCTGTGTGACAGTCCTGCATGTGTGTCTCAATTCAGGGGTGGCTTGTAACTTGTCCATACTGCGCTGTAGTGTGCATGTGTGTGTGTGTGTGTGTGTTGTCAGGGCATCATTAAGCTATGGAGCACTAAATCAGCGCTGTTACTGCAGTGGATAAAGCCAATGATACACGGATTACAGACACACTTATCCAGGCCAGACAGATGCAGCACGTGCGCACTGTAAGTCTATGTGGCAAGTGTGTGTGTCGGCATCGCTCGTTCATGTGCATCAGTGTGTATGTGTGTGTGTGTGTGTCTGCAGGAATTTGTGTGTGCTTGTGTGTGTGTCCTCATCTTTGATAGGATGTGTGCATGCTGAAACTCTGTGTGTGTGTGTGTGTGTGTGTGTGTGTGTGTGTGTGTGTGTATACTCTCATCTTTGATAGCATGTGTGCATGCTGAAATAAAGTGTGTGTGTGTGTGTGTGTGTGTTTGTACTTCCCATGCATGTGTGTGCCAGCACATGGTCATCAGTGTGTGTCTATGTAGTTGTATACACACTTCCATAGGTTCCAGGGTGTATTTACACTATTAGATGATAGTGCAGAGGGTGGGGTAGTATACAGACACTTATCTAGGATGTGACATCGTTGTCAAACAGCAAACTTCAGCCTGTGGGTTGTATGGACACTAACCCACCACTGCTCCAATAAACAGCCTTACCTTATTCTCACTGAAGTCATACAACTGCCACACAAACCCATTAATTTTAAAAATACATATTTTTTTGAAGATATTTTCCTGAATGTTGGATAAGGGGGGAATAAAGTAAGTAAATCAATTATGGAGAACATATCACGGCAGATTTGCTGTAAAAACTTCAAATATTGAAAAACGTAAGAAAAGGGTTGTTCAAGCGTATAATATGCATGTTGAATACACGATTTAAATCAGCTACGAGGTGTTTTGCGATACTTTGTAATCAGTCTCCATGTATGAGTATGAATATGAATGAATATGAATAGGTTACCTGGTAGAGAGTTACCGCGAGGCTATTCCTTGTTAATTATGTGTTTTTAATATAACCAGACTACTAAATCGCTAGTTTAGCAAAATATAGCAGTGGTCGTCTAAAACTGAAACACAAATCTGATACTAGCACAAGATATGCTTATAATAGAAGTGTAATAATACATTCATAGCCATAACATCTGTCAACATCCATTATCTTAGCATCTTATTTAAGAGGGTACAGTAACAGGATATGCTTTTGCAGCCTACTGGAAAAAGCAAAGACGGCAAAAGAGGTTCTAGGTTTTCCTCCTTATGAATGCATATCCCACTTCCTTTCCTGATACATGCTGTTCATGTACAGAATGGGGTTCATTTAGCACCCCATGGTGTCCTGCCTACAGGTATTCAGACTATACAAACAGCCCAGCCTGAACCATAGCTGTTCTTTAAGCCTTAGCCCCAGTTGAGCCCAACCCCAGTTGCAACCGCATTAACTTCAATACATCTCATGTCCAGACAGAGGCTGGCCCCCTCATCATCCCCAGCCCGGCCTCAGACCTCCTGCGCTCTAATTATACACACTGACCTCTCACAGGTCGCCAGAGTAAAGGCCCCCTAAAGATCAATATTCATTCTTTTAGATCTGTCATCCGCTTTTGACACTATCGACCACACTCCGTCTCTGCTACCCCAAGCCCCCGTCTTCTGATTTATTCATCTGTTTACCCCCGCCTAAACCCCCCCACACACACACACTTCACCCTTTCAGGGGAAGACATTTACGTTCAAGTATGTGCATGTACACATAAATACCACTCATACACTAACAGTATAAACTCTAATGTGTGGCTTTGCTGTCTCATTCTTTTGTATCAAAGTTACCTTTTATTCTTAAAGTGATGCATATATTTGTGTTACAGACCATGTGCACCTACACTCTATTTGTTTTACACTTCAAGTTTCATTCACACTCAACACATCTGAATGGCACAAGCATTTTCAACATGCTGGCTGGCGTGTGTGGACTTTGTGGTGCATTAGACCAGGGTCAGAACATAGCTGCCTTTTTACCCATGGTGCATCATTGACTTTAGCCCAGACCTGCTTGCCTCAAATTCTCCTCAGTAACATTATAGGAGATAAGTACCACGTGGCTAATGAACAGAGAGAGGGCTTGTTGAAGGTCAACCTCTTCATTTAGGGCCCCTCCAAAGGGCCGGCCCACTTTGCACGGCTAAACCCATCATCATAATAATGCCAAGGACCCTGCATTTTAAAACTCTTTTTCCTTTTGCTATGCCAAATATTGCCAAATGTACTTTATTTTGTGTTGACGATACTCCCCTTCACATGAATTATGTTGATTTGTCTCTTTTTCTTTCTGAAAGCCTTTCAGAGGTCTTGGCAATTATATGCATTTGGATGTGCTTCGACTAGGACGCTGTCCATCCAGTGTCTGCTGATATAGGGAAACATGATTTAACACAATCACAGATGCAAAGCAAGCCTGGATGAAGTGGCTGATGGCATCGCGTGTCAAGGCCGGCCAAGGTCACGTTCATCTGCATGATTAGGGGAGATGAATACCGCCCTGACCTCTGGAACATGCCAAGAGGAAGTGCTAATGTGTGTGTTTGGGTGCGTTTGCATATACATTGTGTATGCATATACTGTAAACATAATGCAAATAGATGGATCATAACAAAGAAATGTAACCGAAAGCAGAAATTTGTTTGTTTTTTGGTCTGTAAAAAAGCACTACTTTTAAACTTTTATTTTATTTTATATCATTTTTGTAATTTTTAAGCCTCTCATAGTGAACTATCACTTTCCCTTGGAGGTGGTCCTGCTCTCTACTGTCCCCTTCTGGGCAGATTCAGCTGGTGGGGGTAAACATACTTACACCTGCGGTCACCCTGAGCATGCTTCACACCAACCTCATTTTTTATTGTGTGTGTGTGTTCACGCTTATGACAAGAACTAAAGGCAAATACTGAAATAAATTGAAATATGCTGTCCTCATCTAATGAAAGAAACAAAAAGTGGGGTTATAAACCCCCAAAGCAGATGCAGGATATTTTTGAGAATAATTTTAAATGATTTTAAACCTTAATTGATTTACTCCATTGTGTATTACAGTAATAAATATATATATATATATATTTGCGTAATACCCAATGTGTGTGAGGCCATCCCACAATGCGCTGTACAGTATACAATATGCAGTATGTCACATCCTCCATACATTCCTAATGGCAGTGTAAAGATGCTGTCTGAGCCCCAGTACGGCTGCTAGTACTGTAGGGTGTGGGGCAGCTAGAAGCCTTATTTACCCCCTGCCAGAGTCCCCCTATGAATACTAATGGAGCGCCGCTACTGGGGCCACGGTGGAGAAGAAAGAGGGAGAGAGAGGGGGAGAGATGAAGGGGCGTGTGTAGGTGGAGGGCGCCCCCTGAGACCGGCATGTGCTCACACACACATACGCACGCACTCATGCACGCACACACACACACTAACGAGGCACAGGGAGAAAAGGTTTTTGCCTTCTGAATTAGAATGCTCATTTTGTTAGAGAGAGACATATTTTCAGGCAAATCTGAACGCGCGCACACATACACACACACACACACACACACCCGTCCCTCAACCCTGATCCAAACTCCCAGAGACCCCCCACCCCTTCTACATACACACACACAAGCACATGCATGCAGTACACACACCGGGGCGATGGCTGGAGCACGGGGGAGAAGGTTGGTGGTGGTGGTGGGGGGGTTCCTATGTGTGCAGGGCCAGGTGTCAATCACCTCCTTGGGTGGACTTCAGAGACCCACTGCTAGTCCAACACACACACACACACACACACACACACATTCTAACACATGTAATATCTAGGGGAATTAAAGATACACAGGCAGTAAGCACAACCGAGAGAGAGAGAGAGAGAGGGAGGCCTAGATGGCACAAAGGTCTGAAGAAGGATCTAGAAAGAACACAGAGTAGATTCACAAAAAGTCATTACCAACCACAAATGACCTGGCAACCAGCTTAAAAGAAATAGATAAATCAACAAACAGAGAAGAGATTGGGGTTAGATGCAAAGTAGAAAGTGTGTGTGAGAGAGAGAGAGAGATGGTGGAGGGCAAGGGCCGGAGGGGTATAGAGAGGGATGAGAAATCGATGGACAAACAAGCAAGAGGACGCTCAAAACATTTTTTTTTTAATTTAAAAACCATTTAGGAAAGAAAAGCCTAAAAAAAATCATGTTTTTTTTAGACTTTTCATCTTGGTAGAATATAAAAGAGGGATGACAATATACATGTGTGTGTGTGTGTGTGTGTGTGTGTGTGTGTGTGTGTGTGTGTTGGGAGGGTGATACTGAAGTGCTTGCGGGGAATGGCATGAGTCTCGGAGGAGAAGGGCTGACCCACAATGCCCTGCAGCCCGATAGGGTTGAGTGACCACATCAGGTTATTTATTTTTTTTGGAGGCAAAACCCGACGGGTTTAAGTCAAGAGGATTAGATCCAGTCTCTTCCCTTCCCTTCTTCCCCTCCCTTCTTCTCTCTCTCTCTCTCTCTCTCTCTCTCTCTCTCTCTCTCTCTCTCTCTCTCTCTCTATCCCACTCCCAGTGCAGGTTGTTCAATCTGTAAGGAGTAAGAAGAAAGTATTACTAATAGTCTGGTTTTAATGTTTCAAGTGGTAAACCCTGCCTGTATACCCAGCACCAAGGTAAACAGGTCAATAGTATTGATCCTAATCCTGACTTGCATTCTTTCTCTCTCCCTCTCTCTCTCTCTCTCTCTCTCTGTACACACACACACACACATATCTGCTGTAGGCTGAGGAACATAGACACATTAGAAGCTTCTGGTCAGCACTGCTGGAACTGAAGGACACATAACACACACACACACACACACACACACACACTTCAACTCTCTTTTAAAATATTCACACATGTAAAATAGTCAAATTGACCCAGGTGAATATGTGCCAACAATGCATAAACAATACTACATCTGTGAAATACTGAAAGCCTGTAACCAATACAATCTCCCATAACTGTAGATTGTAGATTGCACATGCTTTAATGACACCATAGACATACTATACACATGTCAATTCAAGTCAATTTTATTTATATAGCCCTTAATCACATTGCAGTCTCAAAGGGCTTTACAACCTACATTTCACATGGAAACAAACAACACCCCCTTAACCTGATCCTCCCCCTACATACTATACACATACTATACACATGCTGTAATGACACCATACACATACTATACACATACTATACATATACAGTACACATACTATACACATGCTGTAATGACACCATACACATACTATACACATACTATACATATACAGTACATATACTATACACATGTACAAATCCATGTTCCAATACTGTTAAGTACAAGCAAATGATCCACAATAAAAATAAGTGATTATCACTGATATCCCAGATTGAATAAACATTTATATTGCTTGCTGACGGGCCATGGGACCCCTATAATGTTATACATACGTTGTCACCCTCAGATAAGTAGCACAACCTAAGCAGCAGCAACTCATTGATAACTCCTATGACCTGTAACAGGGCACACTTTGTAACGTTAGAGTGAAACACTGTAGGTTTGCGTGAGAGCAACCAAACACACAGGCAGAGCGCTTCATTTGAATACAGATCTACGGTGTCCTTCTTGTGTCAATAAAGCAGAGCGGAGCTGTGGAACTAGCGTGGTCAGCAACATTATGGGACTAATTAGCATGGCTGCTTTCTTCTGCCGGTTGATCTGTTCAAACAAGCCTGGGGGGTCCGCTGTACTCACTGTAATTAAAGCAAAGGAGGGACTCTCACTTGGGATGAGCCACAGATTGAGCACGCTCCCCTCAATAGAGGGACGCCTTGAAACAGGCCAATATACTTCAATCGTGTGCAGGTTGTAGATGCAGAATTGGAACAAATACAGTGAATGAGCATATACCATGTTACTGACTGTTGCTTTTATTTTGTTTTATTTCAAACATTTAAAGTACTGCCATTTCTGCACTAATGGCATTTAGAGTGAGCACTAGGGAAGAGTGTCAACTAGTCACACCGCTGGTCGCTTGGCCTGTTAACTTTGTTTCATTTCCTTCTCTTGCCGCTCATGTGCTGTGATGAACCCCAAGTGGCAGTGCTGGGATCACTGAGGCATTAACAACACAGCGCTGACAGTAATGTATCACAGACACTCTGCCCTCCGATTATGACACTTAGCCCGGATTGGATAACCCTTATTATGGCGTTCAAATAGACTCAAATTATAGGCTGTCCTGACACGGATACCCTGTAGACAAGCGTTGACACCCGTGATCTGTGCTTGCATGATTTGTGTCTGATTGATGCAGTAATTTGTCTAATATGAATTAGTGGTGACCTCCAATGTGTAATTACTGTATACCAGTGCCTTATGTTTATGACGAGGGTTATTTCTGAAATAATTCTCATTTAGACAACGATAGGCTCACATGCTCTGCTGAAATAGAGGCACGCATCCACAGATACACATATACAATCACTGTCTACCAAAAAAAACAACACACACACACACACACACACACACAAAAAGCATTGCCATTCACAAATCTATGCGCGCGCACACACACACACACAAAGCATTGCCATTCACAAATCTATGCGCACGCACACACACACACACACACACACACACACACATACACACACACACACACACACAGAAACCCACACATACATTACAGACACACACACACACACATGATTAAATGAGCGCTGTGGTCTAGTTGTACCGACTCAGCGCTCGCATGCCCTCCTCTGCTTGTTACAGTGCTGTTCTCAGTTACACTGGCATGAAAGTGACGCCAAACACTGTTATTCAAGCATATGCTCCCCTCTCTGCTGTTGGCACACACACACACACACACACACACACACACAGACACACACAAATTGCCCAGTCCTCTCCCTGGTGCTCTCCCCTGCCTGCCCAGCGAGGCATCTGAGCGTTCAGCAAATCCTTCAGCCAGCAGCAGCAGCAACATGGCATTACATGACAGTCACTGTTGAATAAGTATGAAAGGTCAACTATCAGCTTTAGCTACAGATCACGCAGAGCATGCATTCATCATTGGCTAAAAAAGACAGTATTTCCACTCTGATGCTGCTGGCCAATTTGCACCAGGTTATAATGCATTCTAGATTACCACATGGGGATTTTGTGTATGTTGACTATGTCAAAAGGTTAACTGACCTATTCTTTTCAACATATCGCTCTAAAATACACACAGATTTGTGCAGACAACAATCGTATAATGTGCAATACTGTATGTAATGAATAAAGATTTTTGGAGTCCAAGGGCAGATACAGATGTTACCTTGCAAGTGATAAACTCCAAAAACCTATTAAAACAAGTCAGCCATACTATTGTTTTGGCTAGCGTACATTTTAATTACAATGACAAAGATTATATTGTTTTTTTCCCCACAAAGTCAAGTCACAAAGTCATTTTCTTCCTAAGAAGTGTGATCAATGTGTTCATTATGAGAATGTGTGATAAAGAGTAGTGAATGTGTACTGTAGAATGTACTGTGTCTGCGTGAGTTTTGCATGCACATTTACTTATATTGTACTATTACAGGTCTGTGAGAAATGGAGAGCCATCCATCCATCCATCCATCTACCCCTCCATCCATCCATCCTCCCATCCATCCATCCATCCCTTCCTCCCTCAATCCATCCACACTGCAGTCTCCATCAGCCTCATCATTACAGTTCGGTACAGTACAGTGTGTGGCAGTAGAAATTATGTGGTGGTCCTCCATGCTGGCCGGTACGTCTGGGTGGCTTGGGGGCTGTCAGCTCCCATTAGGGGCAAAACACAGGACCACCATGGCCACCAGGAACTACACACAACACACTCCCTATTTCACCACTCTTGCTATCACTCTCCATCTCTCACACTGTTATCCTCTCTCCCTGTCGCTTCAGACTCCTCTGTCTGTCTGTCTGTCTGTCTGTCTGTTTGGCGTAGCAGGTAGCTTGATGACCAGAAGTGTGGAGGGGGGTTACGTTTTGGAGGGGTTCTGGGATGCTCTGAGGACGATCAGGGTGTTGTCGCTGCCATTTCACTGGAGGCTGCCTGACCATGCCAGACACACATGACAGCGTGTGTGTGTGTGTGTGCATGCACGCGTGCATGTGTGTGTGTGTGTGTCATTGTGCCCATCTGACAGCATGCATGCATACAGTACTGTATGTAAACGTTTGTGCTTTGTATGTTTGTGTGTGTATGCCCATGACTGTGCATTAAGCGCGTGTACATGCATGTTCCCATACTGAATGTGTGTGTGTGTGTGTGTGCCTATATTTGTGTATATACAGTATGTGATTTGTGATTGCATGTATGCATGTGCACATGTGTGTGTGTGTGTGTGTGTGGGTGGGGGTG
>JAODLL010000008.1:3512613-3531168 GCA_026546735.1 Forbesichthys agassizii
CCCCCCCCCCCCCCCCCCCCCCCCCCCCCCCCGCCACACTGAGCAGCCATGACAGATGACAGGAAGAGTGGAGCAGCTGTCATTCCCGGGCGCTGCGATGCGATTGGCCAGCACTGACAGGTCAACTGGACTCCGTGACCAGTAGAGCGCTGTGTGCTCAGGTGGGTACAGTGGTACAACAGAAAGGCTCACCCGGGAATTAGCCCCCACCCACCCCCTTAACAACAACATCACAAGCAGTGAGCCATACTGTGTGTGTGTGTGTGTGTGTAATAACACTTTGTCAATCTACTCAGGAGAACAGCCTAATGTAGAAACACCCTCATGCACTGAACCCAGAGTTCCAGTTCCCTACCATCCCCATGGGTAATATCCTGCATATGGCCATATATACCTACACACAAATCCCCCAAGGCAAAGTGCATTGTACCACCCTGTGTTTACACACTGCTACGCCACAGCATTAGTCAATGCTGTCCTATAGGACCCCTTAGATGGTCATCCAGCACGTCACAACCACTCCTGCACGCTTGACTCTTGCATAGCAGAGGGCAATAACTCAACCACCGACCCACTTGTGAATGCATTACACACCTAACTAACTCCTACGCATGCAGCTGTCCCCTAACGTTTTGCCCTTGAGCCAGTCTACCTAAGCTCTCTCTTTCGGTGTGAGTGGACGCAATCTTCCTCTCCAATGCGGGAGGTGACATTGAGAGGCCCCCCAAGTCTCTGCGGTTTTGGGGTATCCGTCCGGCTGCCTGCTCGCAAATAAATAATGCAATGGCCAGCTAATGCAGTGGGCCCTGCTACTGTGGCTGACGTTGCCTGCAGCTACCTTTGGGCGGGAAAATAATTACCATGCAAAAGAGTGGGGAAAGGGCCCCCGTACATAGTGTAATGGGCTAAAATTGGGTGTTACAATGCAGCTGCCCTCCACACTCCCATGTCTCTATTTCCCAACTCTCTCCATCTCTCTTTTTGTTGTTGTTCTGTAGGTACTGCCTAGCCAACCTATTCCGGCCAGTTCTCGATGGAGTGGAGCCTGTTAGTGTCACTGTAGCCTGATATTCATACACCTGGACATCACAATGACACATTGTCACACACTGGTTGTAGTCGCTAATGAGTTGCAAGGGTCAGAGAAGAGAGGGAGATGTCTTGATAAACAGGCTGCAATGGCACAGCAATTGTCAAACTAACTTTGTTAAAGGGGTGGTGTGTGTTTATTGACCAGTAGGGGGCAGAGCTCTGTAACACATACACACATAATCGGGAACGTATACATATGTTTCGAGTGCTGTGCTGCTTTTAGAAATCCAGCTAGACACTCTTACTTTGCACTAGTTTCTATTACAGCCACCTATAGAACATTCCAATTAAGCCTTGACATTGACATTGGCCATGGTTTACAGGGGAGCAAACAGAGGGGTTGGTGTGTTGACTAATCCAGTGCTAGGCAAAGACATGAATACTTCTGGTCGATGCATTGCTGTTTATATAAGCCTTGCCGTGTTTACTGACACACATTTAAACGCAGCTCTTCAACCACCGGGGTGTGAGAAGGAGCGCTGGCTTCTACTGAAACAGACAGTAGTATTGTGGAATGAAGAGTGCCTGGGTCATCTCACGAAAATGTGATTCCCATCAGAAGCTGTTTGTATTACTTCATTACTGGGAGCCAGCACTGGACAATAAGTGCACTTAGTGTGAAATCCATACCTGCTCCTAAGTAATCCTAATTATTGCTCTCACTGAATTTACAATGCTGTCATAATGACACCAAAAATAGCACGACTTTCAGCATGGTAAAAGTGTCAGTGGTAACATGGAATGCTCATGTGAAACCGCCCTGCGTTCCTAATGTCAAGGACTCCCATATGTCTTTCACACCATGGTCCAAGGGTAATGTAGTGTGGCTCAACATGGGACGAGTCCCCAAGATGTCCCTTACTGCTTCCGGACCTCAGTTCCACCTTCTGTTGGTAGATAAGGTGGGGTAGGTGCCATGGAGACCGCCGGGCATCCTGGGATTGGTAGTCTGCCGGCTGCCGGTCCCCGTTCACTCTGGGGGCCTGTCAATCAAAGTTGTAAAAAAAAAGAAGAATTTGGCTTTGAAGCCCTCTGAAAACTCTCTGGAGTATCTGGCATGACAAGGCCCTTACCCCTCCCTCCTTGTCTTCACATAGTGACCCCTCCCTTAAATTTGCGGTTCACTGTCCCAGCAACTTGCCCACATATCCCTCCTAACCCTTATCTTTGTCTGAGGCTATGCAGTCCACATTTATAACTTGGCCGTGGAGAAAAAAAAACGCTTGAAGAATAAGCTTAGATTCACTTTTGCAAACCAAATAAGGTTAAAAATGCTAAGGCGTCGTGAGAGAGTAGTTCTTAAGCTCCCGGGACAGACGGAAACGCAGGGTGCGTCCCCTCCGGTTCAGCCGTGACCGACACCCCACGACTCCCAGCGCTAACAAGAAAAAGAAGGAAAGTGGAACAAAAAAAGAAACACTGTATTGTAGCGTTCACAATCATTTTGGCACGTGCTACTTGATAATCGCTGATGAAGATGGAATTTCCACTCCAATCCGGCACTGGCTGGCGAGTGAAACTTGTGGCGGCAGCTGGTGTTATCAATTAGGCCATTGTTAAGTTTCATAAATCCGTACCACAATATGAATTTGATTTATCAGCAGCATTTCTTACTGGATGTACTTGGCACCAAGGTGTTGGGAGGATGTGCTAAGTGCTGATGTTAAAGAAAACCTTTTGAAGGCACATGTATCATACACTGGCGGATGGGATAGGAGAGCATTAGACTTGCTGATGGCTTGTTTAAGACGTGATGAAACGTGTATTAGATTTGTTGTGACTGAAACAGCTGTGTTAACACCTCGCACTAGCGCGTTGCGGTTGCCAGTGGATTTCAAATAAGCTCACATTGACTTCCTAGTTACCCATGTTAAATGACATTGAATGCGTGTGTGCGAGTGTATGCACTCGCGCACACACGTTCCCTCAAGCTTGTCTGCAATTGCACAAGTGGGACAGGCATGTTGATATGTAAGCGATAAGGTGTGCAGATATTGTGTTATGAGTACTATATTATATTGTGTGTCACAACTATAATATGACTAGTTGTAAAAGGGGGAGGCAGTTAGCCCAAGCAAAGAAGTGTGAGACAAAAAGACAGATGACTCAAACACTTGTGTCTCCAAGGAGCCTGTAGGTCTGCTATAGCATTACTGTGCTAGGTGTGGACATAGAAGGGTTGTTCTTTGTTTGGGCTAATTAACAAAATGGACAGTTAGCATGAGCTCAAACAGCTAACAACGTTGACTAGTTAGACTTATAGTGATCTTTAGTAAAACCATTTGCTGTATAGGTTTCTGGACTGAATCCCATGATATATTCTATTTTGTTGCTGTATTTATTCTTATATAATATAAGATTATATTATTATATAATAATTATAATATATATATATATATACAGTATATATACTGTATATATTAGGGCTGGGTGTGTCAACGCATTAATCTTTGCAATTCATTTGAACGCGTAAAACATTATAACGCAATTGACAAAACACTGTCTATCTTGTTTTAAATTATTACCTGTTGTAGTGAGCTTTGAGCATGCTGACTGGGCCAATTCATACGAGCAAAGAGACTGGAATACTAGCATGATGAAGAAGGACAACAGTGGAGTTTAAAAAGGTTTAGTACAATTTGCAACGCCAAATTAAAATACAACCGAAGCACTTCGACTTTAATACAGTAGCTAATACCTACAGCAGGGCTATTCAACTCCAGTCCTAGAGGGCCGCATCCTGCATGTCTTAGATCTCTCCTTGCTCCAACACACCTGATTCATATGAACAGGTTTTTATCAGGCTTCTTACAACCTTGAAGCAGGGAGCGATCCAAAATATGCAGCGTGCGGCCCTCCAGGACCGGAGTTGCATAGCCCTGACCTACAGTACCATAAACAAAAACACCCAGCTTATTATTGACGTGACTCGAGGTTACAGGGTAGAATGTAATAATTTCTGTCTCTGTGTGCAGGCTAGCTTATGTCTGTGCTTTGCTTGTATTACTTTCTAGACTTCTGATCCGAACCATGGTAAGGACCTCTGGTTATTACAATATCTGTAAGGTATCATTCCTCCAGGGACACGTTGGATTGGTTATAAAAAGAACATTTCTGTTAAGCTGCCAGTGACATAGAAACATATAGGCTATCGCACAAACATTGATCGAACTATCCCACTTTTCCTTCACTCTCTACAGTATTCGGCTTCTTATATATACACACCACCCACATGTAAATATGATCGTTTCAGGTACAGGTACTATTCCACCCCACGTTGCAGCTACCCTTGCTCTCTAAATACCTGCAGCATAATGTACTGTATGTAACACCTGGTTGCTTACTTTTTCTATCTCTTCCCAATATCTATAAAATGAAGCTGTGAAGCGTTCTCTTTGATGTTCCAAATGGTTGGTGATTTAAAATGTGTCTGTATGATATTTTCAACATTAATATAGCAGCAAACCACTACTATTTTCAGGCTATGTGCATGGGCCTGGTTTAAAATCTGGCCTGTTGAGGTAATTTTCCAATCCTTTCCTGATATCTCTCTCCCACTCGTTTCCTGTCTCTCTATACCAGGGCTATTCAATTACAAATTTAAGTGGGCCAGATTTGACCAAGGTAAACTGTAGGTTTTCTGCAATTATTTACGTGAGCGTATACGAGAGCGAGACAGTGAGAGCATTCACCCTGCAGCTTCAAGTCAATGGCAAATGTTTTCTATTTTCTATAGGATTAAAGGATGCCGCTAATTCCAAGTCTCTCTGGCATACGGTTTTTGCACAACCAAATAGCAGTCATGCCCACATGCACCCAGTTTGCAGTGCGGTGTTCTAGAACTGAAATTACATTTGTTAGACAAAGTAAAGACAAATATGTTGGGTAGACTATTTGCACCAAATTCCAGGTATTCCTACAGTATGTGTTCAAATGTGACTAGTACCATACCCAACCATTATTCTCACTAACAGGAGCTACGGGAGCTACTGTATGTGCACGTCACTTAGACTCATTTCATTACGTTGATTATTATGTCTGGACTACTACATTACATTTACAAACAGGCTATGCCATATATATTAGTAATATATTGACTTGAATTGTGGTTATACAGTATATTGAACTAATATACAGTGGTCAAGGATGCAATCCCTTCATGGGCCATATTGAGGCAGTTGGTGGGCCGCTTTTGGCCCGCGGGTCGCCAACTGAATAGACATAATCTAAACTGTCCTGTCTATATAAGAAGCATGAAATTGTCCAAAACGTCCAAAGGTATAACATTAAGCAACCGAATAACGGTACCGTAGCAAATAAAGGTAGTTAGCTTGACTGTCGACTTTGCTTCCATTTGCATGCAATAGGCTACCTTATTAGACTTTTGCATTATTAAAGAGAGAAAACATTTTGACTAAAATATTACCTATTTTTGTCAACTAAAACTATTTAGAATGAAAGTTACTCAAATGTGACAAACATATTATTAAGCACTTTTGTCTAAAGACTTAATCAAAACATTCTGCCCAAATTAAGTGTATAAGATTCCTGTGTTCGTCAGATATATTTAATTTTTGTGAATGAGACATTACGGACATGACAGCTTATGTTCAATTGTCTACGACCCATCGGAATATTGCATTCCTAATTCTTACACGTGGCATTAAAAATGGTTCAATACCACTTTAAGGAATGTTTGGCTATTGACTATTTTCTATTACATTACCGTTATGTGTGTATAATCCTTTGTAAGTCTCTACAGTTAACGATTATATACTCGCGTGTAATAGCAATTTTGGGTTGTGAGATTGAATGGCCTGGCCATTACGGGGAAGCATTTATCATCCCGGTGGCCCTATGGGTAGTGAATCATGCAAAACACACAGCAGATTTGACCCCAGGAGTTCACCACCCCATCCTCCTCCAGCAGCGCAGCACTGAGGAGCGACACGCGGCAGCCGTACAGAATCATGGCCGTGGGGCAGGCGTCTATGAATAACGGCGGGTTAAGACATAATCATCTCCGGCGCGGAGAAGATTCACTTTGACCCGGTCGCCTCCCTCCGCTCAGCCAACGGGCCAGAGACAGACCCCGGGTACAGGACAACGACACCGACGAAGATGGAGAGAGATGGAGGAAATCACAGTGCGCAGCCAGAGGCCAGAAATAAGACAGATAGTTAGGTGTCTGATATTTAACTCGCGTCTACGGCACAAAGACGGAGAACCGTAGACGTGCGGCTCTGCAGGGATCTCTGCAGGGATCTCAGGGTTGGCGCGATGCAACCCGAGGGCAGCACAATCACTCTTGCATGTTAATGGGCTGCCATTTGCCTCCTACATCAGCTGAGGGCAGGAGGCTGCAGCCAACCATGGGATAAGACAAATACTTCGCTCATTACACGTCGGGGGAATTATGGGAAAAATGACATTCGTAAAGCTGTGAGTGTACAGTACGTATAAATAAATAAATCTGCATGTCGTGTAGCAAGAGCGTGCGTGGATCCAGGCGCACATCTGAGAGCATTGGCAAACACGCAAGCACGCGCACACACACACGCACACACACACAAAAGGCACAAAGGGCTACACAGTGGGGAGTAGTGCTGCAATTGATGAACAATATTCCTCTCCTATTCCCTCGTCCCAGTTTTTAGACTTGAGGTTCTGTCTCTCTCTCTAGTCCACTAACCCAGTTTAAGAGCAAGCAGCCAGACACCTCCTCTTCTACTGTGTCTGGGACAGTAGACAGGCCTGTTAGGGGACAATGCTTCTAATGAACGCATTCTGCTGTGTGTGTGTGTGTGTGTGTGTGTGTGCACAAGCATGTTGTGTAAAGCTAACTACCGGTAACTGCACATCTATTCTATTGGTGTTTTACTGAGGCATTTATGCACTGTTTATATGAAATTATTAGCCTGACGACAATATGTAGATTAAAGTCCATATAGAATTCTTGTTAGCTGCTCTTGAATGATAAGCCGCACGATTTCATAATTTCCAGGGGTACTAATGTGTTTCTTAATACAGTAACAAGTATTGGCCATTGAACACACCATATAGTTTAATGTTTACTGTGGAGGTTACAGAACTCCATTGTTGTGCAACATCCCATTAAAACAAAATGCAGTGCTGTACTGTTGCTTTGGTAAATATGAATAGTGCAAATATGCATGTTTTCTTCTCTCAAAAAACATATTTCTCTCGATTCATAAAAAAACATAATTTTTAATGATAATGTACTGTATGTTGGCCAAGGCAATATGCAAGTGGGAAAAACATAGTACTTTGGCCTTTCTATTTAAATTGCTGCATACTACCAATGAAAGCAAATAATGACACACTTAACACAGTTTTTCATCTCAAATGAGTGCCAAAACATTGATATAATCCATATTTAATTGTTTTACATGGCAAACTACATAATGATATTGTGATTGTGCAGGTCACGTGAGATGGACTGTTCAAAGATCTGAGATAGCGCAGCAGCAACGATGTCACTCCTGAAGGAGAGGATTCATGCAGCTTGACCTGGCCTACAGAGGAAATCCCACTGTATAGCACACAGACATGCTCATGAAAACATAAATTAAGTCACCGATGACAGACAGTTTTAAAAGTCATTGATTTTCATCCCCTCATTAATTTCACCAGTTTGTGCTCTCTCTCTGGCTTCATCAGCAGTCTGTCAATAGGCTTACTGGCCCGGCTCGATCTCTTCTCGCCACGGAAACGCCTCAATCAAATCCCAATCAGTCACTTGCGCCACCTATCACAAACCAACTAGGTCCACACAGACACATTGGCACACACATACAAACACACATAGATGATGAATGGGTAATGTTAATCCGAAGACATTTACGTCCATAGACACGTTTGTTGTTATTGGAGAGCATTTGGTCAATCAATATGAACTGCTGATCAGAAGATCATTACTTTGAATTACAGGAGAACAATTAGTTCCTATCAAGAGAAATTAAAGGATTCTTTCTGCAAGTTTATCAAGTGTTCTTCAATAGCTAGTGTACAGGGTAAAGAACAAAAGTCGCTCACCTTAAAGAATCTGGTTTTAGTTCTTAATTATTTGTTGTTTATTGCACTGGCCATTTTATTTAATTATCTATTGGTTAATACAATTAATCAACATAATATTGGCTTTTTGTTTATATCTTTCTATCATTTCTGTTGTCCTTACACCTCAAAAAGTTTTTACTTTTCTTTGCAAATGACTGATTGAACAAAAATACAAATATGCCTATGGAAATGTATGTGTTGTGCCTTTTTTACACATTTCATCTGTAATGTCCCTAATCTGATGTCTATACATCAGATGGGTTTACATGAACACTTATTTCCCTTTCCGAATGGAACCTTTCCGATTGAAGATTTCGGGTTACCTGTTTACATGGGATGACATCTAATCTGGTCTGGTGTTTACATGGTGCGTTGCAATTTATCGGAATAAATGTTAACCTGGACTCTTATCTCAATAATGTAATGTGTCCTGCTAGCAAAACGGCTCAAACTGGCTAGCATCTAGTTGTAAGCACGTCGGGAGAGAGAGGCTATTTGTGTGACTGGTGGAGATATTTGGCCTACAGCTCCCGAAGTCATCAAACTTACTCCGATTCACTTACGCGCATGTCACAATTGATTTGTCCACACTTTGTCCAGTGGCTGTGCAGAATATTCTACCAGCATCACAGACAACAACAGTAATGTAAAATGGGGCATGCGCATTAGAACGCGCCAAGGAAGCAATTGGGTTTAACTGTTTACATTGTGGAATATTTCCATGGTAGTGAGCATATCCCGTTCCATAATCCTATGTTATGGAACGGGATATGCCCACTATCCATCTGCGTCAATTGGGTTGGGCCTTTCTCTTCAGATTGAGGTGATTATATTGAGCATTTTGATTCGGGTTGGGCTTTTAACCTGACTTCAATCAGAATAATAGTGTCCATGATAACGCACCTACTTACAGTATTGTCACCATATAACTTGACAATATAAATGACATGTAAATTAGCGAAGCACATCACCCCTTCATGATGTGTATTTAAGATAATATTTTTAAGTTCATTGAGCGAGCTGTTCTGTCTATAGGTACATTAGCTTACTGCTAAGATTCCACTTCTGTTTTGTACACACTGTGCATTCTCCCGGCACAGTATGTAAATACATCCTGCAGACATGAAGGGGGCATTCACCCCAACCCCCATCTCCCCCTCCTCTGCATGTACCAGACGTATAGTGTCTTCCTCGCACTGCCCCACCCATGTCCAGCCAGCCAGCCAGCCCTGTTTTGTCATCATTAAACCTTCCCTGGTCGTCCTGCTTTCCTTAATATATGTCACCAGCATGTGGCTGACACACAGCAGTGAAGGGGTTAACTCTATTTTGTCCAGATCTCTCCTCTGTATGTGTGTGTGTATTTATATGAGGCTGTTGGCTTGTGTTTGTATGTGTGGTTGTGCATGCTTTGTTTGTTCATGCATGTGTGTGTCGGGCTGTGTGCTTGTGTACGTGTGTCCGTGCAGCCTCGTGGTCGGTTGTGTTCGCGTACACACGTGTGTACGCGCGCGTGTGTGTGTGTATGTATGTAAAGGAGAAATTTGCCTGTCCTTGCCTAAGTGAATGGCTAGGATTAAGCTGACAGCCCACCTTAGTGATGGCGAAATAATTGGTTGTTCAGCGCTGTCCTTGTCAGTGTGCTGACAGTTCTGCAGATGTCCTGTGCGGTTCTCCAAAGGTTAGGCTCAGCTGGGGCCGCCATTCATTAATCATTCCGCTCTGACAGTGCACCGAGCAGCCTGCAGCTGCCACCCCCCGTCCCCCTCAATTTCTGTCACCGCCTTGCACCACCACCGATACCCTCCCCCAACCTCTCCTCCTCCCCCCTTTAGGTCTCTCTCCATTTCCTGCTAGACGCGCGCGCACGTGTGTGTGTGTGTGTGTGTGTGTGTTTGTGTTATCCGGCGTACACACACACACAAACAAGCGTGCTTAAACATACATTTGCATGAAGTCAAGATGTGTGCACACAGAACAATAGCGAGGCCGAAGCACGTAATTCGCACACCGGACAGGCGCTAAAGGTATACACAGGTGTAAACATAAAAATACGTGCTTCAAAGGAAAATTCTGTCAAGCTAATGACCCCCACCCCCGCAACCTCACTCCTCAATGATATTGTAGCTTTCATTTCTGTGAAGAAGAGGGAAATGACCAGGTCTGTCAAACAGCATGTGTACTGTATGTAAACAAAAACATCACTGCTGTGCTCATTGCGTTTTCTTTGCGCCGCTTTGCAAATTAGGCAGGACTTAATTAACCAGCATTAACCCTTGTGGACTATTAACCCGGTAATTTATCATGGCTAACAGTTCTCCTAAAGCTAGCTCATGTATCCCATAGTGGGATATGTTGAAAACCATCAGATGTTTTATGAAATATAGATAAGGGCCATATTGTTGTCTGTACTGTGTCAAGTCATTAATCCTCAGATCTTGCTGGAAGTTTCTGTAATAATCAGATAGAGGTCAAAAGCCCCTTAGCTACCCCTAGCCGTTAAGATAAGCCTACTGGCCATATCAGCAAAATAATTGTGACCCCTGGCATCTTGCTACTGTAGCTAGCAAACAGCTAATTCTAAGTATTGCTTCAAAATAAGGTATTTAAAATTAAGGACTGAAAATAAAGATGGGGTGATGGTGCAAGAGAGCAGCACAAGGATGTATGGAAGGTGTAGAATGGGAGGAGGACACTAAGTGGCACTGAGATGAATTCTCCATTATTTTTTTTCTGTTGCTCTGTATGTGTGATTAACAGCTGGTCACAAACAAGTGGACCAACCATGACATTTCTCTCTTTCTCAAGCCAACAACAAGCCCCAACACATGCTAGATATGTGGGCTTTTTCAAGCTAGCGCTGGTTTGATATAGAAAACAAAAAACACATACATATTAGTACATTTTAAGCAGTACCCTCTGCAAGTTTTTAGGCACCTGCTTCTCCACATTTTCTCTTAGATTTTTCATTCTACTTTCAAAGGTGTTGGCTAATGTAAGGGAGTCGGTTCATATGCACAACAAGGGGGAAATGCGTGGCAAGCTTAATGTGAGAGTGAGTGAAAGAATGCAGAAGTATTTCCAGAGGTTGGGCAACAGAAGGTCAGATCAATAAATGAAAAAAGGGGGTGCTTACAGAATATGCTAATGCAGTCTTCCCTTGCTACACGCTAAATTACTAAAGAAACGGTTTCCCCATAAACTGCCCTTTGTGCTTTGGCTTTTCAGTAAATGTAAAGACTACATGATTTTAAAAGTGATACATACAGTACCACGATAGATTAATCATCATTTCTGCTTCAAACAACCGTTTTGTCATTTCTGAAACAGCCTATTGACTTACCATAATTAATGTGTAAAAAACTCTACAGTGGATTTAAGCAAAAATCTTTTTCAAGCGTGATTAGTGTTTTTATGTATTACAATATATTGTATTCACATGTCAGCGAAATCATTTTTTTAAAGAAATCATAAAATATTGTTAAATAAAACTGTATATGCCCTTAGTCTGCAGAAAACCGTTTTTAGTACATGTTCTTGGTGTAAAATAACCTCAAAATTAGATGCTTTTGGTCAAAGTAGGCCAATGCGTTAACTGTCAAGTGCTACAGAATAAAACACATCCAAAGCTGTAGCCTGATGCTTATTGTTAAAATATTGCCTCTGGTTCAACGTCATATCAAGCCCAGCACCAAATAGCACATTTCTTCTGAGAGGTGAATGGAGATATTCACAAGCCCATGTTGACCCCTCCACCTACAGAACCTACATCTGTCTACTTTTAGAAAAGCAATTGTGCTGGTAGAACCATGGTGGGCTACTGTATGTGCTGACATCAGCAGGGAGAGGGGGGAATGAGAGGGCTGCTTAGACGGTGGGCAGGGAGCCCTGTTGTGCAACTCTGAGGAAATTCCTTTTCTCGGTCCGTCAAAACAGCACTTTTCCCCGGAGACAAAGCTGGCACACATACTGTACACGAAAACACATACAACGTAAATAGTGGGAGGTAATATAGGCAGTTGAAAAGAGAACTTTTACAGCCCTCGCTGGAGAAAAGTTCCCCTCATTCATTAAGATGTCATAATAATGACCACATTGTTATGCTATTGTATCCACAGAATGGAGATTTATTGTATTAATATTCTATACATTAAGACCACGCCAATGGGTGATATTCTGACAATTACACTAATGAACTCCCATTCGAACAGTGGCCCGTGTTAACATCACAGCTGCGGGGTGGACATTCTTTATTCTCTAATCTATCCCTCCCTGCCACGTTCTACACACCCCCCTCCATTCATAATCCATATCAGTCATTGGTTAGCAGCTCATCTCTCTATCTCCCTCTCTCTTGCTCACTCTCTCTTTCTCTGTGTTGCTCAATCCCTATCTCACTCTCTCTCTCATGCTCTCTATCTCTCCAACCATTTCTTTCTTCCCCCCTCCCTCTCTCTCTCTCTCTCTCTCTCTCTCTCTCTCTATCTCCAGCTGCAAGGACATCTACAACTGGAAGACATATCAACCCTATAGATAATGAGCATGCAAAAAAGAAAGACAATTCCAGATTATTCACCAGTTCAAAGGGAAACAGTGAATATATTCTTTGACTTCTTCTTCAGAGATTAGGGTATATATCGTAAGCATATGTAGCCCCCCCCTCCTTCCCTCCCCCCCGTCCCTTCCCGCCATTGCCCTTTCCCAGGAGTAACTCCACCAGTACTGTGGTATAAAAGTGCACACTAGGGGAGGCAGTAGAGTTGACAGACTGGCTCCAGTCACATGATCTGGCCCTGGGTAGATCTCATCAGCCTCTATGTAGATGTGTGCTCTGAGTGAGTGATTGCCCAAGGCTGAGAATTGGTGTAGAGGGGCTTCACGGGGGAATTGGTGGGACGAGCAGGCTACCGCCCCCCCTCCCCCTCCTCTCCTCCACATGCACACACACAGGAACGTACAGGTGCATAGCAACACCCCCCTTCACCCCCCACCCCCTTCCACACACACACACATGCTCACGCAGCATGCACAAATCTCCCTATATGCACACAGACACAAGGCTGGGATGATTAAGGTCCTATTGCAGAGGAGTTTCTGAGCGCTTCAGAGCTCGCCTCCCTGCTGAATACAAGCCACTCGCCTACTATTCTCCAACGGGCAGAAAACCCATCATCGCAAATGCAAGATCAGGGGTAATTATGTTGTGATATGGCGTGGATGAAATGCTCTTTTGTGGCCAAACAGGGGTTTCCTTCACTACATTTTTTTGAAAAAAATATACTACTCAGCTTGGTTGCTATTTTTACGGGTGAAGCATGCAAATATTACATTTTTAGATTTATTTATTGGTGTTTTTAGTAAAGCAATTGCTGGGTTTCTAAAGGTCAACATTTATGCAAGACTTTCTCTTTCTCTGTGCAAAATGGCACAGCAGATCAATAGCAAATCGATCAATGATTGTGATCGGGTGAGATTATGGGTATTGTGGAGATATCAATGCGATGATGGATGATTGATAATGCAGCAGCAGCGATCGATCAGCGGGATGAAGCTGATAAGAGCACAGCTTCACAAGCCTGCTCTTTGATTTGCATTTACCACAGCCAACACTTGCTTTATCTTTTAATATGTATCTCTCGTGTGCAATTAAAGGCATGGTGTGTAAGAAGGCATTACGTGATTTCATAAGAATATTAAGGCATTTACATTTGTATTGTAAATATGAATAATATCACAGCAGAATGTGTTTTGTCTCACATCACCATTACATGAAATCACGCAGGTATAAGGACTATTCACATTATTGGGAATATCACACAAATGTGTTAAAACACAATGTCACACCCTCTTTTCTCATTTATGTGTTAGCTGTGTCTCTATACACTAAACAGTGATATTGTAGCATGTAGAGAGGAAAAGTAGATTTGTACTTCTTATCATTCTATCGCTCTACCTAATATTTGATGCGTCTAATTACGATTATGTACTGGGAAGATTAATTGCTCAGTGTGTGTGTGTGTTGGGTGGGGGGGTCTCTGCCATCCACCACCCTAGCCCTGCTGCGTATATTGTCTCCGCCATCAGAAAGCCTGCTCCACCACCCTGCGTTTCTTCCTTGATGAATAGCTGGCCGCATGAAGGCGACCAGACGATCTCCGGCAGTCAAGGTTACGGTAACCTGCCCCCCCACCTCACCCCTCCCCTTTGTCCCACATCTGGGGTGGGACTCACCTGCTTCCAATTAGAACTGCCGAGAGAGGGAGAGAGCAACACGAGGATCCCCCTTCATGGGCACAATATCTGCATGGCAATTCCCTGCATCCGTGCCACCAAACCTGTTTGATGTCTCCCTGCCTTTCTTCTGCGGCTGATGCCCCCCTTATAGACCCTGATTAGAGGCTGAACACGGTTATGGATCGCTCTCAAGGGTATGCAGGTGTGACTTTTCCCAGTCCTCCGGCCCCTTAGCCCTCCCTCCCTGCTAGGGTTGTTGGAGGACAGGCTACGCGTGGCTGCATTAGCCCACCGGTTGGATGAATAGCAGACAGCAGCTTCTTTGTCACTTTGTAAGGAATACCCATTTGTCTGAGGTAGACGTCTGCAGAGCAATGAGTAGAGATGAATCCTGTATGGGCACATTATTCATAATAGCTGCTGTAATTCGTTATACATTGAACTTACATTTAAAATATTTACATATCCACCATTACATTACTTAGAAGAAGGAGAAAAAAATCCCCTACAAGATGTAGGGGATCAATCCCAATTATGTTGAGTAATTCTTATAACCTGGCCCCAGATTCTCATGCCCCTGTGTGACCAATAAAAGGAGCCCTTGGCCTCGCCCCCCATCCTACGTTACCCATAAAGCCACACTCTGTGACCTCTGCTTTCTCACAACTACTATTACATTTCTCAGTCGACCAGCAAATCAGCCCTGTATGAAAAATATAATTCATATTGAGAATTCAAGTGAAACCCTGTAGTGGCACTATCTCAGGCTCCCGCTTTTGTGCGCTTTTATATTTGCACACAAAGCCTAAACACAGCAGTTTTTCTCCTCGTGGAGATGTGTGCTTTTCATTGTAGTCCAGCACCACTAGAGAACACAGTCTCTGCCAGCGATTAGACACTAAACTACAAGAGGGCCACTTCACCTCTCAGATCAAAACCAAACAAAGACATGGAGTCTTCATGTTGTGCCCAGAATTCATTGTGTCAGGCCAAAAGGGGAGCGCCAGCAGCCAAAAACATACCCGCTGGAGAGCTGGCAATATTCACTTGTTTGGATGTTCTTCCAAAGGCTATATTAAGAAACATGTCTTAAGATCACAACATATCAAACGCTATACAGTGAAATGTGTTTTCTGCACCTCAGGAGCTGCAAGCACGAGCGCACAGTTCACATACAGTAGCTACTCCCACAGCAATGCTTCCTTTCCAGCAGTGTCTGAGGTTCATACCTCTCATGTGGACATGTAGGCAATATGACCTGCTTCCATATACTGCATACTCCTGTGTGAGTGTTGTGTGTGTGTGGATCTGTGTCAGCACACATGTGCAGATGTTCCTTTTTAGGAACATACTTGCGGTGGTATATTTTTGTGTGTCGGTGTGTGTGTGTGTGTGTGTGGGGGGGGGGGTACGTGCACGTGCGAGCGTCTGTTTTGGGTGCACGCGCACGTTTTTCACATCTTCGGGCCGCTCAGTGGACAGGCCCTTGGCTAGCACCACCGGTTGCTAATTGCTGTTGACATTGTTTGGCCTCTCGCCGCTCGGTTTGGGACAAACCCCCTCATTCATGTAGCGGACAGCTCGTTAGGAGCGCCCCCCTCCCCCAATACGCCCTCCCCTCCCTCATCCCCCATTGCCCCAGCTCATCTTTTCTACTCTCCCTCTCTTTATCTGACCTCCTTAATTAACTGGTAAGGAGCTGCTAGGAAATTTGCACACAAAGCCTCCCGTCCGCCTCCTCCGTAAACCCCCCCGCATCACACAGACACACACGCTCATATTTTCCCGTCATCTGTCTGTTGTGTTTCTCTCCGTCCGGCTACAACCTGCGCCACGCGGTTGCAGTAGCAAAGTGTAAATAAATCAAAGACAGATTTCACACATGTTCTCCCACATTGCCCCCACTCGTTCCTTTCTCCTTTATCACCCACCCTCCCCCTCTCGTCTTTGCCGTCCCATTACTTCTTTTTGTTTTTTGTTTTTACTGTCTCCAAATCTCTAAATAGGCGGCAGACCTCATTAGCAAGACTTGCTTGAAAGTCTTTTTATTGGTGACACATATGTTTAATTTGTTTTTCTCTCCGGGCATATATTTTAGCAAATGATTTCTACACTGTAAAAATGACATTTTATTAACTGTAAAAAATCATTTGTTTTCAACTGAACTTGGTACAGTAAAGCTAGCTTATTGCCACACTGAAATAAAATGTCAATTCAAACATTGTGTTTCAGCTGAACAGAGAGTGTACAATTGTCTTGTGCTCCAATCACCCACAAGAGACGTCATGGTTTTGAAGCCCAAGTGGGAGACTCCCCAAGACCATCTAGCTGCCTGTTGGGGTCGAGGACCCTTCAACGGGCCCTAATGAAGAATGCTGGGGCCAAAGAAGTGTAAACAGGTGGATCCTCTTTATTATATGAGACCCCCCGGTACAATGTATACACCCCACCCTCGCCCATCACACTCACAAGCACATGCAGTTACACAGAGATACACACACGACCACACACTCACACATACACCCACACAGCAGCAGCGCTCCGTTCCACCATTGGCCTCACCAGCCAATCATTGTATGAGGGTTTTATTGGATGTGTATGTGTGAGTTCATTGCGTAGGAGTGCTTTTTTGTTGTTGTTGTTGTTGGATGACAAGACCTCCCAACAGCACCCATGCCTTGCCAGGGTGCCTTTTCTTTCACCCAAGCTCTTTGTGAGACGGGTTCTACTTGTGTGTTTTATAGGAAGGGACTTCCTTATCACAGAATATACTATAGCTATAGAAAACCTTTTTAGAAATACTTAATAAAGAATTAAGCTCTAACAATTTCCTTAAATTGTAATGCAGTCAATCACAATATGATTAAGCACATTCAGAACTTCATATGATTAATGAGAAATTGAACACTAAAGTCATCATCTGCACCATCCGTCAAACACAGGTCATTCCAATTGTTATAACTGGTCTCAAATTAGTGCCAGGTCCTTCACTTACCATGTGCATCACTGTGTGCTAAAGCAACATCTACAGGTTTTCAATATTCATATATACCCTTGTATGTAATTAAATACACCTTCGGTTGGTGCTTACTAGTGCATTGGCTAGTATACAGTGTGTGTGTTTTTCTCTATGCATGTGTGCACGAACTGTGTGTGTGTGTGTGTGTGTGTGTGTGTGTGTGTGTGCACGCGATGATGGCGTCCTTCACAGCAGAGCCAGGGTAGAGGAGCGACATGAGGCGACAGAACGGGAAAAGGAGTAAAGTAACTTCTGTTCGCCTGGGGAGTACTCTGCAACCCATCTGTTGAAAGTGTTCCACATATTGTGACCTAGATAAAGCAAAACAACTTCACTCTCATAGGTAGCTCTGCCACCGGCTCTCACTATTTGACACTTGTCTATTAATTTTAGTGGTCCAGTTGTCTTGAAATAGCGGGCTTATGCATAATTCCTGCCGTTACATATGCATGATCCCCCAACATTTGCTATTAGAAGAAGGGTCAGTTAATAAAACCGCATCAAAATCGATAACAGCTTGGTTTTTATGCGTATTACACTTGATACCTCATTTGCTCTGAGTGGAAGCCTAAAAGGGACAAAAATAGCCCTGTACTTTTGGAAGATGAAAATCACTGACTGTGCTCGACGGCTCAACCTCCAGCTAACCTGGTTTGCAGAGCTGTCTCACTTCATTCATCCTAAACGAGACTTTCTTGTTCTTTCTCTGTCATCTCTTGTCTTTCTGAGAACCTCTGTCATTACCTAAAGACTATGGTTCTTCTAATGGAAGAGAGGAGGAGAGCGGAGGGGAAAGGTTAACAGAGATATCCCCCTCGCCTGAATAAAGAGGTAAAATTGACAGCAACGTCTTTTAGAAACTCAAGCCTAACCTTGAAGGAGGACCAGAAAGAAAGGAGCCTCCAGCTTTCCTCTGGAATAAAGAAAGGTCAAGTTGTACCCAAACACACACAGACACAGACACACACAAACACACACACATCTATACACACAGGTGACTAAATATTGATTTTCATATGGATGCAGAACATTTAGAAAGACATGGACACAGTCTCTCTCTCTCTGTCTCTCCCTCTCCCTCTCTCACCCTCTCTCTCTCTCTCTCTCTCTCTCTCTCTCTCTCTCTCTCTCTC
>JAODLL010000008.1:3531268-3561050 GCA_026546735.1 Forbesichthys agassizii
CATGTGATTGTTGATTAGATAATTGCATTAATGAGAAATTGAACAGGTGTTCCTAATAATCCTTTAGGTGAGTGTATGTATCAGACGTTCAGCACAGAGTTGTTAATGTGACGTAGTGCTAATGAACGGAAAAGGCTGAGACTAGGGTATTAGCCTATAGCCTAATAGACCAGAGCAATGTGACATTAATGTGTAGTCATTTTAGCGTACACACCACTTTTGAGGTGAAAACAAAGCATAAAAATAAGGGAGGGAGATAGCCTAGCCTTGCTAAACTGGACCGAACTTTATTGAAATACTGGCATCATTCTTCAGCTGCCAAAGTACTAATATATTAACCTGGTGTAACCAGACCATATTAATGAATAGGGTTCGGCCATGCTCCATTGGGACATGTTCGCAGTTGTTCATTTTGAAGCTATTGGACATAGGGTGACCAGATGTCCTGCTTTGTGCGGGACAGTCCAGCATTTTCATACTTTTTTTTACGTGTCCCACATATTGAGATGATGACCCGCATTTTCAATTTGGATCTGGTTTTCGTAGTTTTCTAATGCTTTTCTAACATCTGGCATTTGTCCTATGATTGTAAATAAAGCAGCAAGGACTGCCATCACGTGGCTGTTTGATGCCAATCAAACTGCACACACGTGGGTTAGTTACCTGTCTGTCACAGACTTCCCTACCTACGCCACGCCAACTGTGAAAATTGCGAGGGATCACAACAAGCCACAGTGTATATAGGAGAAATTATGGAAGCCACTACTACAAATAAACAAAAATGCAGTGACAATAACTAGGAAATAACATGGGTGAAGCAGTGCAGGGGATTCTAAGTCTTCTGCAATGTTTGCCATAGTTAACATAGTGTTCATTTCTAGACGGGGAGGGTGGGGATATGATGTGAAGTGACAGTCCTACCGGTATGCAAGTTTCACACAAAAAAGTGTGGCTCAGAAATAGACATCCAGATCAATGGACGCATTCTTGCTGAAGCCCAAAGATCATTGTCAGACAGATAAGGTAACCCCAGCTGAAATAACATTTACCACATTGTGCAGCACTCCCAATCATATAGGGCAGCTGACTGAGGGAATAAGCAAACACCGGTAATTTTCCTGTACTCAAGATAGCAAATAAAATGTAATGTGTGTATCTGGATATTTGTTGTCGGAGGGAGAATGTAAGCTATTTAAAAGATAAACAGGCAAGCCATCAATGAAATTATGTTAAATTGAAGGATGGACAAAAGTGTAAGGACAAGTTAAATGCATCTTAAATTACATTAATTTAGTACTTGTGACGGCCCCGCTTTGTTTAAGCAGGCCTGTGGTCCTTATTGACTGTATAGCTACTAATTAAGCTAATTAAGCTGGGCATGTCACTTATATTGGTGTGTTGCAGCACACTGTCTTTGTGACTCTCCTGGCCCCACACATTCTGTATGTTGGTTAGTTTTTGTTTCTTAGTTTGGTTAGCATGCAACACGCACCACATATATTCAGTACATACACCTACAGACATTCACACAACATTCTATGTTATTCTGTTAAGAGTTTGGTTTGTTTGGTTTACGGCCCTTGAGCCAGGTTGTAAGGGCACTTTTGTTGTTTGGATAGGCTACTAGACCTACAAAGCTGTAATATTTGATTATTATACATGGTGAAGGACTAACCTGTACCCTGCATAGTCTGTGTGCTATATACATACACATTATGTCAAGATTTTTGACATTGTCCCTCACAAACATACTATTTGTCCGACATTTGGTTTGTTGAGATCTGGTCACCCTAAATGGACAGCGCTGAATCTACAAATGTTTTTATCAACTACCTATACCACCATTTCGAAACATGTGTGATGAGACAGGCTTTTATTAATGCATGCTTTTTGCCTTTGAGTGAAAGGCATTTATGTGATTGTTACGTTAACTGATTGGACTGCCTTGAAATTACTTCACCTGTTTACCCTTTGGCCTATGCATCACCTGGTGACTATATAAAAACAGAAGTGATTTAGAGAGAAGAGAAATATAGGACGGACGTTAACAATGAACTGGGAGAACGGGCACAAACAGAGGTACGGGGGTCACAGACCCTAGCCTTATAGAACAGGAAAGAGCGGGCCCGAGATGGGAGGCAATGCCGCAGTGGAAGGTGGTCACCGATAACCGTTCGTCTTGGACTGTGTGGGTACGTGTGATTGACTCTTTGCAACTGGCCGCATCCTGAACACTGCTCGGACAGTGGAGTCTACGAGACAGGTTGATGATGTACCTGCAGACTGGTTTGTTTATGACCTGCCGCCTTCCGACCCCTGCGCGAAGCATGAGGTCCGCGAGCCGAGTCGGGTTTTACATTTAGCTGAGAACAATAGCCGGGCAGAGCCAGGCTGCTAATACACCTCTCCCGAGATGTCATTTCAACTTTTAATGTATTTCCGAATTAAACAACTGCTAACTCAATTGACCGGCATTCAAATTAGAAGGTTTCTATCACCAAAAACTGGGCGTTATAACCACAACCTGACATAAACTTGTACTAGTTTTGCTATAGTAGTCTATAGGCTACTTGTGAGTACTTGTCATCATAACTAACAGTAGCCTACCAAATGACACTCATCTTATTTATTCTGTGTCACACTCTATCCATATCTGTCACTCGCTCTAGCAGAGAAATGACCATTGAACACTCGCTATCTCTCTCTCTCTCTCGCCGCTCGCTCTCACTAGCTTTTTGGGGTTATATCTTATAATTAAACATTTTTCAATTTTCGGGCGCTGCTATTAAAATGTGGGAGACTCCAGGAACTCCAGAAACAGGAGAGTTGGGATGTCTGAGATGACACTGTTTGATTGCAGCAAAAGCTATGTGACTGTAAGGGGAGGGGTAGAGATGGGTGTAAGCCTATGAGCTCTGTAGGTAGAGGTGTGGAGTAGAAGGAATGTGAGCCACTTACTGTACAGTAGCCCTGTAAGTGGGGGAAGCGGTCATGTTCTGTTGGAATTTCAAAATAATGTTTACCGGTGGCGTACCGATAATTTCTTATTGTAATGTGTCATATGTTGTATTCTGATGACATAGTTCATCCCCAGATGAGCACAAAGGCAATCTCCGTCCTTGTGTTGAAACAATGACATACAAAGCAGACAACATATTATTTATTGTCCCAGAGGACATTTTGTTTATAGGCAAGCAGAGAAAACACAACGTACAAGATTAATTCTTCACAAGCAACGTTCAGATATGGAAATAAAACAATGTTATTCTAGCCTAGTCCATCCTAATCTCTTGTCTTTCCACAATACTATTATAGCATGTTAATGCTAATTTGGGAAACCCAACTAGGCCACACTATGACATTCCATCTGCTCTGCGACAGTTGAGGATTCATACAACTCCTCTCTATGACAGGCACAGTTGTCAAGCCCTGGCCAAGTCAGTCACGCTGCCATTGAGCTGCAAACAATGTAGTGAATGTAACGACAGATGACATGTGAGCGAGAGAGAATGAGAGAGAGAGAGAGAGAGAGAGTAAGAGAGGGAATAAGGTGCAGGACATAGCCTCAACTCCATCTGTTCTTATACGCCCCCATCAAAAAGACATGGGTGCGTCTTGCACAAACATTGCAGTGTGTGTATTCTACACACAAAGACACACACACATTTATTTGCAGTTATACAGTCCATACCTCATGAAATACAAAATATTGTTAATACTGTTTTCTTTTCTCTTGGAGGTAAAGTTAAATGATCCAATTTATTTTTACAGGGATTTTTCATTACTGTAAGTGTGAAGGCAAGGTAGATTGGAAACAAGTTCTATAAAGCTGGAAAACGATACTTGACTATTATAAACTGAAATAACACAATCATTGGATTTACAGAACCAAAATAGCCTGTATTTTGATCCTGCTTATGTTCGAACCTGCTTATTTACACACTGTACTGTATGTTAGTACAGTAAGCAGGTTTGTCATTCTTCTTCATATAATGATCCCACGTAGATAAACGTGGGATAAATAATGTGTCCTGAGGTCAAAACATGTACAGTAGCATACGGTATGGAGGCCCACCTATCATTTGTTTGGTCCTCTGATACCAGCTACTGTAGCAACAAAGATTTAGAGTAGACATTGGTGTGTTGGTGTGCACGCACGTGTGTGCGTGTGTGTGTGTGTGTGTGTATGCGTGCATGTATGAGCATGTAGGCAAATGTATGTTTTTGTGTGTATAAAAAGCTGCCTGTCACAAGAGTGAGAGGTTTTAGCTAAATCAGGCTAGATGAGAAGCTCTTCATGTAGAACACAGCTGCCAATGCAGAAGGCTAAAAGAGAGGGCAACGGCGGTTATGTTTTTCAGTGTATTTCTTTCAACACTTTCTCAATTAAAGGTCCTTTTACAAATAGCACTCTGCTAATAACATAATGGTGAGTGGAATGTCACTGGCGTGAGTCAGTGGTGTAATGTACCTAAGTCCATCACCAGCAATTTTAATGCTTTTATAATTGGACTCCACTTTGGGCCATAGTGGGACACGGCAGGCTGTGTTGTAAAAGGCAATGAGAAATCATTTGTAAAAATGTTAGCGTCTGGAAATAATAACTAGCCTTGGTGCTAATGCAGGGCTCTTTGCAAAAAGGGGTGGAAAAATGTATCGCTAATTGAGTTTGCCTGAAAAAAGGCATTTAAAACTCATCATTTCATTTCACAGCTCTTTTTGTGGTGCATGGTGTTTAGAATGAGTGGGTAAAACAGGGAAAACAGCAGTGTTTCACATCCATTTGCAGGTTAATAGTCATCTTCAGGCTTTTAAATGTGAGTAAAAAAACTCTCAGAAAGAAATTTGGGCAAATTAATTACAAAGTGATTTTTCTTCGCAGTTGCTGTGAACTCCTGCCATTCAGAACCTGCCTACAGGATTTTGCTTTTGTGGGCTTAAATACCAGTTTCATCCATTTACATTGCCAAAACGATTTGTGTTTAAAGATATTTTGGTATAATTAACGCATAATCCTCAGTTCGACGTGACTGAAATGGAATCAAAACAAATATGTAGTCAGACATCTGTCACAGAAACATAACTGCATTTCTATCTACAGTCCTTGTTTCCTTGAAGAAGAAAGTATGTTGGGTGGCAGGGGCTATGATTTGTGAGGCCACCCCAACACCATACATAACCCTTTGCTACGACCCCTAGCCCTGTCTCAAGCATGGACACTAATGACTCATGTTTGGTTGGTGGTTAGTAGGCTCTGTAAGTTGTGGCTGGGGCATGGATTGAGTGGCCTCCACATAGACATTAGTACCCTTGCTTCTGGGCTGTATTGCATCAATGTCGAGGGGTAAAAACATGTCCTCCATCTTCAAAACCACACCCTGAGGGATGAGAAAGGCACCTGCAGGCCCGTATCTATCAAAAGATAATGGCCAAAGTCAAATCTGTCTTTTTGTGAGAGCACTTAGCTTCTGTGCGACTCTGAGGCGTGGTAAGTTGTACAAATTAGTAGAAGCCCCGTTGCTCCTAGATAAACTACTGCCCTGAAACAGTCTCACATCGTGTTTCAACAGTCTGTGCTCTTTTGCTTTAAAAAATGACGAGTCTCACACAAAACCCAGTCCCTTTGTCAAATGAAATAAGAAAAACGGTGCCAGGGGTGAAAGTGCAGGAAATCATTTAGCGTAAAGCATGAAAAGTTTCTCTCCTGGCCAAAAGCGCCTTTAACAGGTGCCTTAAAAGAGGGACTTGGCCTATCATCTGAAAAGCTTTTTTTTCATAATTTGTATTAATGATCAATCAGGAGTAGAAACATCTTGAGAAGCAGATCTAAATCAATTTTAATCTATACGGATACTCAAAACAAATACAACTTGTGCTTGCAAGATCACAACACCTAAAGATCACTAAATCACTACAATCACTCAATACATCACTAAAGACAAAAAACTATTAAAGAATGATAACACACATATGATACTGTAAATTGAGTATGAATACAATTCATTTAATTCTTTTTATAGAAATACTGAAATTTAAAAACATTAAAACAATAGAAAGGCAAGCATAATATATGTATTATTCAGAGTCATGTATTAAACAAAACATTTTTTCCACAAATTGCCTAGTGGTTTAATAGTGCAATGTAGTTTATACTCTCAGACTTCTGTCAATACTTTTTAAAATGTAATTAATTTTTAAGGAAAAAGGAAGAAGCTATTGTCTCTATTCTTTACAGTATTATAGGCATGTGGTGTTATGGGAGTGAGAGTGTGTGTTATGGGATGTTAGGCCCTCAAGCTACTTACACAACCTACACCATGGACGCCCGCCACGCCCTGGGAATGTACTGTAAATGCTTGCGTGTGTGTGTGTGTGTGTGTGTGTGCGTGAGTACTGTAGGTGCGTGTGTGTGTGTGTGTGCTCACCCTGCACCTGCCTTGAACACAAACAGTGCCAAAACCACACATATCAAAAGCAATGCCACTTTTAACAGCAGGAAATTCTCACGTTTATTTATTAAAATGACCCTTGTTACACCTGCGTCTGATTTTTGCAGCCAAATATCTGTGTCTCCTTCAACTCAATTACATTAATTTCTCTGAATGATTGATTATGGATACTATCTTAGTAGTTACTTGGAGGTTTCATACAGAATGCAGACATGTGACAGAAGATAGACATCACAAACATTACACGTAAGGTTGTGCATTAGGGCAATAGATATTTTGACAGACGATTCTGACGTGAACATTCTAGGGCACTAAGAAATGCACACCATCACACCAGCTGGTGGCGGAGCTATTGCCAAATGCCCATCTAGGCTGGCAGCTTGCTGTAACATGCCAGTAGAGGCCGTGACAGCTCAGAGCCAGACCAGGATGATGCCAGAGGGCATCAACCAATGAGAAAACAACTAAATATATAAGATGTGAGTGGATATGAAGGCAGAATGCTACAGTACGTAATGTAATGTTATCACCTTTTGAAGGGCTTGGGGAATCAAAATAGCACAAACAAAATGTCCATTTAGGTAAATGGGATTAAATCAGATACAGACATTGGGTACATTCATACTGATATTCCTGGGCAGAAACGTTGTTTCTCACAGTAGCAAAAATGTACAGGTCAATTCAAAACAGTAAATCTCTACAAACAAGATGAATAATCTGAATATAAAATCTTTACAACTAGCTCACCAATATTCGCCATCCCTCTGAATCAAAACAAACAGACAGTGTCACTTATTTTCTGAAATAACAGAAATGTGGATATGCTGTACTAAAGATCTTCTGGAATAGTATTATGTTCTTTGCTCTCCTGTATTTGTATGTAATATTAAAGCCATTTTTATTAGCTAGTCAGCTCTCCTCTAGCTTCCCTACATTGCCATACACACGAGCAGCCTGTTGCATCACAGCAGCCAGTGCTGTAGTTTCATGCCATCATTGAAAGAGTTGAAAGAAGGCAAGCTAAAGTAGTGATGTAATAGCATCTGCTTGGCACCAATCAAAGGGAATGGGGGTGCACCATTTCTGCTTCCGAGGTTTCCCAAGGTTCTTGTACTGATAATAGTTTGATGTCTCCACCACCCTTGTCATGCGCTGAAGAGACAAGCACAGGCTCACACTCACGCTAACACACACACACACACACACACACACACGAGTGTGTGTTCACACAGTGATGCTGTACGCACACACACACATGCGCAGACACACGCAAATAAAGACGCGTTTGATGCACACAGGGATTTGTGTTCACATGTCGAGAACAGTGATCGAGTCATGACCTCAGACAGACTGACAGACACAAGCACACCAACAGACGCAAGTAATAAAATATACATAACAGAGAGACATCAACTAAGCTCTCTCTCTCTCTCTCTCTCTCTCTCTCTCTCACTCACACACACACACACACACACACACACACAGATCATGAAAACAAGGGCTACAGAACTGCAAGAAATGCACAAAAATAAAGAGAATGGGATATGGTGGTTGCCAGTCAGAACGGTGACAGGCAGACTCTGTGGATAATGTGTGTGTCACCGAGGGCTCTAATCACAGTGGGCTTAGTCAGAACCATTCCTCTTGTATATCTGTGTACAGTGCAAAGTGTGTAGATGTTTAGAACAAACAGCTGAGAGACACAAAGAGGGGTTGTCGGGGCAGTAAGAACAACTGGCGTCTCTATTGTGAGAAAGAGCAGAGAGCAGTTGTAAACACACAGACCAGAGACGGTAGTGCCTGTTAGAAGACATTGCCATCTTCTAATTGGGTCATTTTTGATACCCCCCAATGCCTGCATGCCAGCGTATTGATGGTGGCATGTCAAGGTGCCAAGAGCCTGCAAGGCCTTGTTGGCACTGTATCAAAGCAGGCACAAACGCTGCCCGCAGTCAATCTGGCAAGCCACAGCACACAGAGGCGCAAGAACATCCAAAAATGCCTGTACCACCAGGGTGTAATTGGTACATGGGCATTCCGGAGCACTTTCAAAGGAGGCAACCTAATCCACATGTGTACTATGAAATTGGCTATTTTGTACCCAACGTCCCCCTTCCCTCACTGTCTCTGTCTTTCGTGTCCTCCCCCAGTTTGCAAGCATTCTGCCTGTTTAGCTTCTGTCATTCTCTCTCCATTGGCTTTCACTTGCTTCACTTTGAAATCTGAAATTGCCCCAGGTTTGACCACGCTAGGCTGTGAAGGCGGACAGGGATGCATCATTTTTACTTGACAAGATTTCAGTGATGTGTGTGTGTGTGTGTGTGTGTGTGTGTGTGTGTGTGTGTGTGTGTGTACATAGCCTACTGTAAAATGTTTTGATCTGTACTGGTACAGCCTTCAAGTAAACAAGTTGTTGATTGCAAGTTGTAGTAAAGCTAGATAAGTTAGTTTTCCAGGGTGTGGGTTGGAGGATGTGGGGGAGCTCAAAGCAAGGAAAAGGCCTTTTCTGTCCTCCTTCCCACCTATCCACTAAATCTCAGTCGCTAATTCCAATGCGTGGTATCATCTGCTCACATGTTCTTGCGCTATCCTACGTTTTAAGGACAGGCTTGTATCTGCACGTCCCTTTGTGTGGTAGAGTGTGCCTTCCAGCGAGCCTGGCACGGACTGCCATGTGAAGCATACTGACTACAGCTGCTTTCCAGACCGGGGGGAATCTGTTTAATTAACCAGACTCTGATTGCAGTGAAAGGCCTGCCTTGGCCCCGCCTCCAGCTGTTGACCAGTGTGTGGGACCCCAAGGCACCAACGGAGATTAGGAATCGATTTTCTTTTTGTATTTTTGTTTTGTTTTGTCACGCACACACATCATTTAGCGAGTGGTCCGGTCCGATCCACCTTCCTGAGACAAAGACGGACTCTGGCTGGCACGCCAGGATGAATCACGACTGAGCACTCAGTCATAAATTAAACATGAGATCTGGAGGAGTTCTTTTAAAAAAGGAAAAAAGACCCAGGGGATGATTCTCTGCTCAAATTCACCCACGCTGGTTTTTCCCCCCCCCCCCCCTGCCCTCTCTCTCTCTCTCTCTCTCTTTCTCTGCGACTCATAGTCACTCAAACATGAGGAAAAGGACAGACATGTATTGGGGGAAGTGGGGGGTGGGGTGTAAACAGGTGCAGAGGTGAATTAGAAAACAGTGCCCTCAAAGGAGTTTCTGAAGTGTGTGTGTGTGCAGAGGTAGCCCATGGTGGCCTAAAAGAGCTCTTCAAAGAGTCTTCTAAGGGCTGTCTGGAGCTTTTCCATCTTGTCCTGGGGACTTAGTCGAACGTATGAACTCCTAACTCAACTCCTCTTTCAGTGAGTCTCACCCTGCATCCTGAAACCATAGCGCTGGTGAGGGTGGCAATGAATTGTCTTCATAGAAAATGTCAAGCTTATCTCGTGTCATCGTGTATACAGTATGTGCTTAAAAGCAAATACAGCACACACAAACAATGTACTATTACTGTAGCTTCACAAATCTAATCAAATCTAATTAATTTAGTTATGTTTTAAGTGTTGGTGTGTATCTATTTGTGTTTGTTTGGACATTAAAACAAGCTACAGTGGTGAAACATTCTGGTACAAGGTTTACAGATAGCCTTGTCTACAGGGCAGAATGCTTTTATAGTCCCTAATTAAATATGTTGTCTTTTCTTTTACAGTAAATCTCTGGTGTGGCCCCCTTTAATGAAGATGCCCCTGGGTAAAATGAGTTTAAGACCCCTGTTATAAGGTTAATACTGAACAGTTAATAGTATGTTTTTAAGCTCACGGTAATCATTGTAGTAGCCTTCCATCGTGATAAACCCTCATCTGTGGAATAATGGCAGACTGCAGGGCCAGGCGTTTCTTAATATTTCTCCATTTAGTTCATATGTTCATTTGGTTTGTTACTTAAATATATCCCCTCTCACTCTCCAGGATCCTAGCAGCGATACATGTCTTGTCAGTAGTGCGTTTTCATGCTTGTCCTAACTAATCTTGTACCGCCACTGAGTCGCAGGGTAGCACCGTGAGAAGGAACGTCAGCGCCCCAGCCACGGCACTGTGAGCCTATGTGGAAGTCTAGCGAGAGCTGGAGTGTCGCCGAGAGACCTCATTTCACCGGCATCTGGATGACAGGTCGCGCCATCAGTGAACACAATTGTCACCTTTACGAGTTGTCATGCGGCTGGCGTCCTTGATGCCTTGATAATTCACACTGGAAGGGTGTCATGTCACCACCCCCAGGACGAATCACATGCGTGCACAGCGGGAAGCATACAGTAGCGAATCAACACTTCAGAGCAAATGAACACTGTTTATCATTTTTTTGTTTGTTTCCTTTTTTGGCATGGTCTACAGCTAAACGAACACAGTCACCCCGCGTGATTGTTCACAGAGAATATCTGAACCTATAGATGGAGGGGGGGGGGGTAAAGCTCCCACCTTTCATTACCCCCCAACCTTCGACCTCATACTGTGCGCCCACATTCTCATTTGTTCCCTGTTTTCCTATTCCTGTGGTTGGGTGGAGCCCCATTTGCCCGTGACATATGGTGGACAGGACGCGCTCAGCGAGCCACTGGCCCTCTCTGGGATGGTGCCTTAGCGTTAGAGTCCCCTTGGGCCTCTGGCTGCGCAGGGACACAGGGCTGGGGATGGAAGGGGGAAGTGGGGGGAGGAGCCAGATCGCGGGGGGATTCGTGGCCCCGGAGACACACTGGCAGCCCTAAGATTAGACGAGTAATAAATCTAGACGCCAAGCCGGCCAATCGGACCGCCCCGCGTGGCCTGGCAAAACCAGCCGGTCCCGTTCACGTGGGGGTGGTGGGCGAGCAAGGAAATGTCGTCAGGAGAGAGAGAGAGAGGGAGAGAGAGAGGGAGGGAGAGAGAGAGAGAGAGAGAGAGAGAGAGGGAGAGCGAGAGTATGGTTTATTAAGAGTCATTTGTCCTCTAACAAGCCTTGGTGTTGGACAGGTGATGAAGCACAGCTCCAGGAACACATACGATTACTGTCATCGTTGTTTACTGGTTTTGCCGGCGCTGTCACCTGACTGGGGAGCCTTGTTTTTGGGGGCTCCGAGTGCCAACATGCACGCCCAAGGGGTGTGCACAGGCACTTGGTCTCCTGTCACAAGTATAAGGCAGAGAATTACAAAGGATAAGTCGTTATAATACCTCATTCAGGTTCATTAGGCTATTCCTTTATGCATCTGATTTCTATTTAGGGATTTCTTCATAATGGATCACATGTTTTGTGAAAGGGCATTTATAAAGACAGGTCATTTGGTCAGGTGTAAAAATAAATTTATAAAATAAGTGTAAATAATATTAGTTTATGCATTTAATACCCTGGCCAAGCAAATAGACCACAGTATACAAATCCCCTTCTACCTGAGGCCAAAAATCTTGGCATAAAATACAGCATGTAATACAGTTTGATCTTTTAGACCTGTAGCACCCCGTAAAACATAGTTATAGCTATTGTAAACTATAGTTTTTATATTTGGATTGGAAGTTTGACATGTTTTATCTAGAAATATAGCCAGATGAAAGAGCGGCTGCCAACAGAAAGAAGGCAACGGGGACAACACATTTCCATCTCTTACTGTGCTCTTGACTTCTCTGCTGCTGGAGTCATATTACATTATCTACTGTACGTCAAGTGACTTGCTCAAAATACGCATATACTGTATTTTTCATATTTTGTATTTAGTGCATTATTAAGCAATTTAGTACAATATTAAAAGATATTCTACCTCAAAACAGATTACTCAGTATAAACTCAATGTTTTGAGATTGTTGGCAATGAGTTGGATAACACCAGTTAATTGTAAGATGCATATTTGCCTAGTTGATGGGATGTTAATAGGCTCTGTGCTCTAAGCAAACAGTTTTAACACAACACTAAGTTATAACTTTAATGTTGCACCTCCCCACCCATTTATTTAAATCGTGTAATAGGCTAATACAGGACATGTTTTTCCCAAACTAAGGTCCCATAACGTGGAAGTTACATTGGCTCTCTATAGACACAGACAGGGACGCAGAGGAAGATATATTTCAGTAGATGACGGTTAACATCAAGTTGTATGAATACACTGTATATGAAAGAAACATGCACTAATAACTAATAACTGGTACTGGAATAAACATCTGGCCACTGATTCATTGTCTAGTAATGATATATTAACTGTGCAGATCTACAAGGAACAACCTTTAGCATTACTGCTAAAAACAGGTGTAACCTAACAATGCCATAGGGTGCTCCGTCAGAAGCTTCATCTCACACATTAATATCACATTGCCAAGATAGGATATGGTCGTGTGGTCTGCACCACTCTGCGTTCGTATTTACAGAGCCAGGATCATGGAGAAGTACCTGATTACTTTTTCAGCAAACAGAAAATGGTAAGGTAGCGAGCCACAAGGAGATATTTTGTGAATTTGGTAAAAAGTGTTTAAGCTTTCAATCGCTTATCTTTATGGTACACATTACACCCAACCTTACGATTGAATTTACAGAAACTGGTGTAACCAATGGCTTTTAAACTGTTATGATATGAAGATAGGGACTTTATCTTGACAGAGGTTAAGCTCAGTTTGATATCCTGTAGCATTAGTTAATGGGCTTAGGGTGAATTATCTACAGTAACCTTACCTAATTGCCATCAGTTGTAACTAATCGAGAAAAATGCTTATAGAGCATGTAGAGCCCTCAATATGTACTGTGCAGCCAAGTTTACTAAATTAGCATGATGTAATAAAGAGAAGCTTGCTAAAGGTGTATAAAGGGGTGCCCTAAGAGATGTAGAAATTGAAAATAATGGCAGGAAATATCCCAATGGGGCCTTTTACAGATAAATTAAATAATTAGACCCAACTCCTAAGTGCCCTTTACATTTTTCTTTTATTTCAAGAAATAATTAGAGAAATTGTTTTTGTTTCAGAGCCCACGCCTGTTTTTTTTCCTTTTCATCTTTAATCTTTAATCAGTGTGGAACATCTTCCTTTGGGCCAAAAGGTGCTCTGTGTTAAAAATGTAAGAATATTCTGTAGTACTTTAGAGGTTCATTGCATTGTGGGACTTCAGAGCACTCTTTATCACAATAACTCTACTAACAAGATTCACATTTTCAAAACCATTATTCATATGTCCGCATGTGTAAGACAGTGGTCAGATGCTAAGCAGTTTCTACTAAACAAGGAAGTCTGGTTTAATTGGGCCATGAGGTCAGAATCGGTTCACATTTGTGGTTAAGATGGGGATGCAATTACAAGAAAACACTATTGACACACAGCAAACCTGTGGTGAGTTCACAATAATCTTGACAACCCCACGGGTCATCTTACAGTGTAAACAAAATTGATTTATCCAAAAGAAACAAGAAACAGGGGCACCGAAACGTAACGTGGCAATAAAATCAATATTTCACAAAACAAGATTTTATTGTTGTTGTTGTTGTTGCATTTGGTCAAAGTTGAGACTCAGGAAATATTATGATATTGAAAATTAGTAAACTAGAGGATAGATTCAAAGGTTCATAGCAGGAATAAAAATGTCCTCATGACATTACACTGAAGACAAAAATAATGTCCAGAGGGGTCCTCTCAAACGCCTACAAAGCCATTTTGAAGAGGGCACAGCCATAACAGCTAAGCCAAGGGATTGAGAGGAAATTCGATGTCTCAGCATGTGGTTCGCCTCCAGTTGTGGGCCACAACATCTAAGCCTAACCGCCTGGCTCATCTGTGAACCATGCTTCCAGGCACTTGCTTTAATTGAGCCAGTAATTGAACAGTTGTCTTCATTAGTTCCAGTCGCATGCTTGCGAGCTTGGCTTACTGGGGAAATGTTTGTGCGAACATGGCTCTTACGCTCGCTTAGGACAGTATTGTTATGTCACTGATGAGAAAAGAGCATGACTCTCGACTGACCAGTCTCAATGTAAGTTCCCGTAGCAACTGTGGCTTTTCAATAGACCAAAGAGACACGCTTCGGCCACGATGGTGCAGTCTCTTGAATGGAAACAATCGACCAGTGTCATTAATATTCCTTTGGAGGCTCTGGCTGCAACACAAAAGGTTTACCTGCAGCACTCAGCACACAAGTCTCTCGTTCTCTGCATCAACCCAGAAAACTCAATACTAATCTAATCATAGCAAACATACTAATTAAATCTTTACAAAATTATTCTCTCAACTCATTACATCCGTGTATGGAACTAAGTATATTACAGCTCAGTGAGTTACAAGAAATCATCCAACAATCTCAGAGGTAACGGTTTGAGAGGGGTAAAAAAACTAAAAAACAGGAACACAAGTAAACAGCAAAGCGGAGATGCAGGGCAGACGTCAGTGGCGTGATGTGCTTGGGGTCATGCAGCATGCTAGAGAAGATAAAGGGAAATTAAAGGAGAGGTCTCTGACCCTCTCCGATAGCATTAAACGCCTTGCAATTTTCCACGGGAGACTGAAAATCCCCCTCCACAAATGAAGGGCTGCATCTGACCTCTTCTAAGAGCCCAGGAAGTTTAAGAGAGGTTTACAAAAAAGAGAAAGACTCAAGGAGAGGGGAAATGGTAATTTGACTTGCGAACAGACATTTCTAACCCCCTTTAAGGTGCATTTTAATAAATCTCCAGCAATTTGCATCTCTCGCTTCCAGCCAATTATTATGGCACGCGTCAGGTTGAGGCAACAACTATAGAACGTCTGAAATTGTCAAAGAAGGAAACAAAATGAAGCATTAAAAAAAGAAACGGGCTCTCGTGATTAGGCAAAGACTTTAAGACAGTTGTTCTCTTCATTTGGAGCATAATTTTTGAATAATTATCTCTAAGTGCTCTCAAACATCTCGAAGAGGTGGGCAAAAATTGTGCAGCGTTCCACATGAAATGCTGGGTAACAAGTTAGACCTGCAGAAGTGGCCGCGGTGACTGTCAGCACGCCTCTTGTGCTTCCACTGGCTGACACGTTAATCAAATAACAAAATGAAAATTGGGGATTTTATTTAGGAAGGAATTGAGGTGGGGTCTTGACGGTGAGGGAGGGTGATCCAGACACATTTTAGAATATCGACCACATGGCGTTTCAGACACCTCACATGTTTCTACCTCCGAGCGCAAACACCTTTCTCCTCCCGCTGAAACGGATTCACCCATTTACCTTACAACCTAGCAAATATCCATACTGGAACACATGCCTGAGAGCATCAAATCAAAATGGATCTAATATGAATATTCAACAAGAGCAAAAAACAACAACACCAAATTCCTCATTTTCACCTTTCTTTCCTTTCATACATTGCAGCTTTTTCTTTACTGCATAATTAATGTGCAAACAGTGCGTGAATTTGTTTGTGTTGCAAAATAAAAGGAGGGAATTTCTGAAACGACAACATTTTCCCTAGTTTTTTATTAAAGATTACAAGATATTTAATTAAATATACTATGAAAATTCAAAAAAGTGAAATGAAACTAGTTTGACATTATAAAGGGTCACAATTTACAGTACATGTTATTATAAATGTATGTTTGTCCTTTTGTGACTTAGGCTTAGTACTGTACGTGGTGTGATATACTGTAAGCTTGGAGCGAGAGCAATAGAGAAACATAACTACCTGTGCTTGTTAATAAGCTCACACACACACACACACACACACACACACACACACACACACACACACACACACAATTACATACACATACACACAAATACACACACAGATGTAAACTCCATGGCAGAAGTGAAATATACCCTAACCCTTACACATACTTGTTTCCCTGACATCAATCGTTGATCGCGTAATTTCCCCGACCTTTTTGGGGGGCTTTTACCCCAACGACGACTATAACGTGCATAAAACAGAAAAAAAAGAATGCTGGTGGCGAGGGCTTCTGCAGCCCCCACCTCCTCCTCTAAAGGTACACAGACACCCCCAGGAATAGATTTGCTGGCCTAGAATCGCTTGTCAGGATTTGATACATTCAGAAGTTTCGACAAATTCATGCATTTGTGATCTCTTTTCCTAATATGTGTGTTTGTAAGTCTGTCTGCGTGCGTGCGTGCGTGCGTGCGTGCGTGCGCGTACAAAAGGAAATTGGAGCCTAGTAGAGTTAGCATGTTAAGTTAGTGGGCTGGCAGGTATACTGTATACTGTAGGCAAAATAATCGGGATGCCCATAGCCCAATGGCAAGCTTTTTACACACACACACACACACACACACACACACACACACACACACACCTGCACACTATTTCACAATCTGTCATTTTCCTAATGATCCAAAGAGCCACAGGAGGGAGGAAGCCATGTTGACTGGCAGGTCTTTGCCGTAACCCTCACTAGACACAACACTGCTAATGACAGCAGGTCAGCCCTGTTCAGGTGTGTGGGACTAACCCATAAAACATGCGCTGTGTGGTTTACTGAACTGGTTTAAAGATGGATATGTAAAAACAACTCTCTCTCTCTCTCTCTCTCTCTCTCTCTCTCTCTCTCCAGGCTAAGGTTCAGGCTAAGGTTTGCTTATTTGTTTGTTTATTTTTGTGGTGTACAGTACTCAGTTACCCACCCACATGTACAATTTGGAGGGAATTCTACTGATTAAAAAAATATTGAAACCATGTTAATTTACATTGACTATATCAAACTGGTCATTATCTAGGTCAGTAACATATTTCACATTTGATACCCCCCAGAATGTTGTCTGGGTTCATTTGTGTTGCCCACAAATACTTGGTAAATGCTTGTGTGAGGGCTGGTGATAGTGGTGGTGGTGAAGGGGGGGTCTATTCACACACAAAAAAACACATTTAGGCAAATATCAGGGCAGCCATGCCAGCACTGTGGCCCCGGGTGGCCATTAGGATGCAGGAAGCACCGTTCCATGCAGACACCATCTCTGCATGGAAAGGTCACCTCCCTCCCTTTGCGGATAAATACGCAGACGTATACAAATGCTGTGCTGAAATGGTTCACCTTAAGAAGGCATTAGGCTCTCTACCGCTGAACTTTACGTCCCCCTCCTTCCATTATCTTACCATTGGCATTTCCACTCTGTCCAAAATGGAGGAACGCTCGCAAACTACACAATGTCTTCAAGTGTCCAACTTCAGACCTGGAAATAATGGAACACATTTGTACCCAAGCTTGAAATAGGAATGACTTAATAATGATTTAATGTTGTAGGTTTATTAGAAATAGATTAAATAATGGATATGAAGCTTGTTTTAGTGCTTGGTCGGTAAAGCTCCTTTCATTAAAAGTGATGGTTGGCTGTGGCCCTCAATGCCCAGCCTGTCTAACTGATCCCTGTAGGCGTGCATGCTGTCAAGTCCCATCCCGGTGCCAACAGACTAACCCACTTTGGCAGTACCTTGCATCCACCAAGCATGCACCTGAGCTGGGGAATGCATTCTACTACAGCCCCAGGCATGGCCGAGGCCTACTGTCATGAGTGTCAGGTTGGTTGTTCTCCATCCCGGTTTGTTTTAGGAAATGTGGATATTTATATACGTAGAATAGGTCTATTTAATTTAATATGTATTTGATTGTATACAGTCCTGTACAGTATATTATTATATGAATGTATCACATTTCCTAGTGTCTTTTGTCTATAAATAGTAGGGTGGCATGCTTACTAATGTTATAAGCTTCATACAGTCTATATATCCTTTGAACTTTCACACTCAGTTTGTCATCTTTCTCTTCATCATTCATTGTCTCAAGAGACAATGTGTATGAAAGAGCAACAAAACAAAGCAAGTATAGTTTATAACTTGTATCATATTTATAGTTTTTCTCCTGTAGCATTATTGCAAATCATTGTCATCAATAATTTAGAATTAGCAGATGCTCTTAACCAAAGCAAAAAGCACTTGTCAGTGGCTGAATAGGTCATATACCTGAAATGAAATACATTTTGTTGCCAGGAATAGCTTAGTTACTAAGCATCATACATACCAATTTAATATGAAAAACATCATTACTGGCTAAGAGTTCATCCTAAACTTAGTAGAGAAGAAAGTACAGATTATTTTTTTATTTTTTTCCCTTATTGAGCATTTCATTGGTTAATGTAGCGGCTGTCTACATGCAAACGGGGGCGGAGCTGTGGTTGTTTGTCTGGAAGACAGCAGCTACCTTGCAGTCATAATGCGGAGAACAAAAGCCTTTCCTGCCACCTCTGCTGTGCGCTTAGCTTCCCCCCACTGCGTCAGCCTTGGTCCTGTGGCGTTCTCTCCCAGTGGGAATTCCCAGTAGAGACAATGGGCAGCTTACCAGGGTAAATATGGAGTCTCCTCTATGCCAGTCTTCCACGCTGATACACGCATACACAAATATTGTACAATTACTTCACAGCAGAAAATGGAGCCCTAAAATTAACAATTGGAGACAATGCCATGTATAATCAATGGCAATTACATCACAATGTTATTGTAATGTGGGCTGCCTCTTTGACTTATCCAAACAATAGCTCTGGACTGTTGGTAAAATCCATACGAGCTCATTTTCAGTGTCACGAAATACAGACTCTACAACTAAATGTAATGAATTGCGGTGTAGTCAAAGCTGAAGTACAACACAAAAAAGCCAAGCTTGTCTGATTTCACAATTATGTCAAAGCTAATATAAGGCAGGTTGATATAAAATGATGGGTTAGTTCTCAAATTCATATTTACTTAGTGCCAAAGCAGAGCTTTACCTCTCCAAGTAATGGCTGTTTACCAGATAAAAGAATAGGAAAAATTGCCTCTTTCCCCTGCTAAGACATGAAACCCTCTTATGAAATTAGGCTGATAAAAGGGCCTTGTTTTTTCCCCCCGTCAAGAAAACCTTGCTTCTGAGCGTTATTAATGGCATCCTTGTGGCGTGTCATTTTTCTACATCTCCTCTGCCATTCTCTGACAGTAGCGGAGAGGTGAGTCTGCCTGCCGCTTTGGCGGAAACAAACCTGCAAAACACCCAGAACCTTGGAGACGACGTAAGCTCACTTTGTCGCTGCATGCGTATGAGTCAAGGGTTAATTTTTGTTGGTTCCTTCAGGAGGTACAGAGAGGAAAAATGAGGCCTGGTTGAAACAAATAGCACTGCAGAGATAGACGTGTGGCCTTGGCTTAAACAGAGCCATAAATCAGCCTGCTGACAGAGAGAGAGGGAGGAAGACCAAGAGAGTGAGAGAAAGAGTAAGACACAAATACAACACTAACTGTTTAGCCTCACTACAACCTCTGGAAATAACTCTCTCTTTCCCAAATCTGTCTACGGTATTTATATCCTTGTGTTGCTGGTGTGGATGTTCTGCCATTGCCTTTATCCATGCTCCTGTAAGGTCAAGTGGTAATGTAGCCCCTTTGGTTCCATAACCGCACCCCTATATTTTACATTTGATGTATTCATTCATTGTGTGCTTTTGGTGTTATGGTAGGTAAGATGTTGGTGTTATTGTAAATGTGTGCACATTCTGTATGTTTTCATTACAATTCAGCAGTGCTCAGAAAGCTATACTCCAGCTCCGGGTGAGCCTGCATTCTCCTGTTAAAGGCTTACTGTATGTATGCACACGTACAGAACATATGCATGTTCACCCTGCGGTGTGTGTGTGTGCACGTGTGTGTGCACGTGTTTGCATTCGCGTAAACAGAGGCGAGGATTAACAAGCCTCTTTAGACCTGTAGCCAGTGTGGGGTGGACAAGCGTGTGGATTACACGAAGCAGGCATCATCGAGCGGTGATGTTTTTAATGAAGTCCTGCGAGTTAAACCCAGCGTGTGTGAAAAGGCTCTCTCGCACAGCTAGGTTCTAGCATGCCGAGTGATAACGCTTGCACATCTGCCAGCACGTTTCAGACACGTCGGTACGGAGATATCTGTCGCTCGTCCTTGGCCGTTCCAGCTGTGACCCACTGTGTCACTTAGTCTGTCCTGTCTTGTGAAGCATTACCTCTGTGTGGGTTGGATTTAGACAACAGAGAGAAAGCTGTACTTGTGTACCTGGCGGGTTATTAGGCAACCTGTTTTTATTTTAGATGTCTAGAATATGTATAGAACGTTAGGCTAAGTTGTTTTGTTGTATGCCACTAATTTAGATGTAGCTTGTATGCTATTAATTAAAATAGAAAATACATCAATATAATATCATAAATAATAATCATAAATAAATGAATATAATTATTTTATTTTAATTTAACTAAAAATAAAAATGTTAATATTGACATGGATACTATATGAGCAGAATGTGTGTTTAGTCTCCAATTACCATGAAATTTCTCAGTTGAGAGAAACTACTTTTTGTTGTATTTATAATTACCTTTTGATTTCTATTCAAATCTGAGGCATGTGATTGGATAAAGCATACCAAACCCTATATACTGTGTATTGATTGATTGTCTTTTCAACACAGTATATTCTTTGGCCAATAAAAATACGCTACACTTTTTAACTCAGAACCAGTCCAACAAAGAGCAGATATACTGTATGGCGGAGAATGCTGCAGTCAGAGGTATTCCCAGTGCTTTGTGAGTCAACCTAATATTGTGTTTCCAACAAGAGAGGGAGTATAGTGTGTTTGTGTGATACAGCACAGCATGTAATTGCCTTCTGGATTTACACAGTTTAGGCGCAAAGTATGTGCAAATTATTTCTTTCACCTGACACCAAAGAACGACGGCCGCTTGGCACTTTCAAGGAAAATTAAATTAAGCAACCAGAAAATGTTTGAGGGAAACTTGGAGGATATAGAATGGATTTATGGCTTTAAATCTGATGGAGGTTGATACTAATGCGGTATAAACCCTGTCTACCATTATAGTATTATATGAAATGCATTGGAATGGAGCGATGGGATCCTATTTGACATTGCGTTACCAGCGCCTTGTGCACAGCTTCACACTTAAGCCTTTAAAAGCTAATACATAAATGTAACATTATAACCATGGCGCAAAACAGTGGATCTTTTCTTTGTGTGTGTGACTGATTTGGAGGACATGAGAGAAGTATTACAAATGGTTTAATTACTCAAAACAGATTGAGAAGCGTAATGATGTTTTGCCTCTCCAATGGCAATAACGCTACTAATCGGCTCAGCTATTATTCTGACAATGAAAATGTATCATAAGACCATTTCTTCATTTTTAACAATATGTTAATAAGGGACATTAATTGACTGGGCTTATGTAGGGAATTTGATACAGTACATTTACTACAGTGCTCATGGGAGGGATTTTGAGTGTAGTGTTAAGTTATATTTACAGTATGTAATATATTACAATGTTAACTTTTTGTAGTAAAGAATATAAATCTGCATACGTTGCCATTGTATTTAGTACTGTTACACAGCTAATGACTAATAAGTAAAGGTGCAATGTATTTAATGCCTCACAGAACCCCAAATTGCCCCGAGTTGATTTTGCAAATGTGTGGCGCTGGATGGTGGTCTGGGGCTGTTGGAGGATTAGCTAGCATTAGCAATGACTCATTAGTATGTCAATGCTTGCTACTCAGAGCACCTAAATCAAGCAGACACGTTATTCATTGTGTTACCTTTGCTCTATGTGTTTACACTGCTATGACACGTCTGTGACGGAACACCATTAAGACTATATACAAATGCTGTTGTGTGCACCAATAAAGCTACTAGACATCGTTCCCATCCACATGCAGTGGATTCCTATGTAATTGCAGGTGTTCGGGAGGGGGGAGCGTAGTGGATGTCATAGATCCACCGTTCTGGGGAGCATGGTTGCGGGCCGCACGTCCTACAGTGATTGTGTATAGGACGTGCACGGCTAGCCCCCCCCCCCCTAATCCCCCTGTGGGAGGGTACAAGCACGCCTGTGAATTATTGCACTGGGGCAAAACAGGATGAAATAAAGGAAAAGAAGAGGGAGATGAGGATGAGAAGGATGATGAAGTGGGGGGGGGGGACCTCCCCCCTCTCCCCCCGGCTGTGATTATGAAATGGTCTGTCACAGATTAAGGCTATACAGGGATCTGAGGAGGGAGGGGGGTTAGCACCTCCCACAGTCACACGCAGGCCTGGTCGGCATGTTGCTTCACTGAGCTTACCTGAGGTGATAACACACCGCCTTGCATCCATAGATGGATGTACAGCCGCTTCCCCACACACACACACACACACGCGCGGGGGTCGAGCGACGGCAGGAGGAGGGTTGGGGCCAACGAAAATGAGAGGGAGGGTGAGATTGAGCGCGCGCAAGAGAAAAGCGTGAAAACAAACATGCTCCAAATAGGCGACGGAGGGAGAGAAAAAGAAAGATGCAAGAGAAAATTGCGCCCTAGGAAATAGAAAATAAAAATAAAAAAAGCTGGAAACAAGAGGGAGATGGGAGCTTGAGGAGGCTGGCAGTGACTAAAATAAGGCCTATGTGGCTATATTGTCTGTTTCCAGGAGGGCTTTGGCGATAAAGCGACTGTGCTATTTGTCTTCCTCTTGCCGTAACCCTCCTAAAGCTCAAAGATACCTAGGGGCTGTTTTTCAACCTGATACTGTGTGTGTGTGTGTGTGTGTGTGTGTGTGTGTGTGTGTGTGTGTGTGTGTGTGTGTGTGTGTGTGTGTGTGTGTGTGCATCACAAGCAAATAGTAAAGTTCCGGGTGTCTTTTCGCAGGTTTGTCTAATTATATTGGGAGTCTTTATCCTAAATGTCTATTATTTTCACGCCTGGCAGCACCAGAGGTGGGCAGTATCACCAACGGGGGTCAGAAATACTCAAGTCTTGATTGACAGATACAGGCTGCACCTTTCTGTCCAATCACACGCTCCTCTGTCAGGTCAAGGCTTCCTTCGGCTTAAAATGGGAAAGAAAATCTGACTCCGGAGTTTGTTATGGGGAAAAACATTTACATTTGATTGGCAGATGTGGGCTTCTTTTAGGATGGACAGAGCCAATCAGCTTAATTAGACTGGGGTATCTTGTGGTTTTGTTCTTGACAAGGTTGGGATTTGCAGGTCAGGATTTAAGTTCAGCCTGCTGTTTAAGGACTCACTGAAGCTTGTAGGCATCTCCTGTTCTACTGAAAGTCACTATGGAAAAATGTATTGATCAGACTAGGTGGAGAAACATTGTAATATACAGTATATATACTGTACTGTATACTGTATGTGTTTAATGCAATTATTCAAACAAATTGCCTAGCAATTGTAGTAACAATAGAAGATGTGTATGAATTTCTTTGGAAGATGTGAAAATAATGAATTATGATACAAACAATGTAATGGTAGGTTGGACGTCTATGATCGAATCCACAATATTTCACAATGTTGTGTTGTTTCTTAAAATTGCAGTTAAGTGTAAATCATTGACTTTTAGTCATTAGTCATCTATTAAACTTTTGGACAGATCCTCACGGCCAATGGAATATAGGTCCCATGTGAAACAAACCGGTCATTGCCAATGCTGTCCATATCTTTCAACAGAAATATTTTTAGTCAGTTTCAATTGCTTAATGATATTTTGTTCATCAACTTTAATGTACAGACATTAGTCTGTGTTGATTTTCTAATGTACTGTTGGCATTATTGCAACATGAATAAAATGGGGTTGAAATTCCACAAATTAACAAAATTCCACTGGTTTATCCCACACCATGTGTATTACAATGTGTTAACACTGACACTGACTGACTAACAATGTTGTGCCATTCCAACAGACATAATAACCAATATTTTAGAACAATGTAAACAGTACAGTACATCATTTTAATAAGATATAATTAATATTAATCTTCTCTAACAAGAGAAATCTTGCCATTTATGGCCAACATCAGACAGCTCCGACAAGGTAAGGCATGATTAAGCTTATCTTTTTAGATATTATCTGAGCAATCACATAACACATACCAAATAGTATGCAATGCCATAAACTACTTTAATAAATTATTGCTATAAAAATAACTATACTAAAAAAACTAAACAATATGTGTTTTTGCCTTTTCCCTTCTGGGACATCTAAACTGGGTGTGAACAGGAATGGGTGGTGCAAAGCCTGGGTAGGGCTTTACAGGCCGTCAGGAGCTCTTCCAGAAGGTCTAAAGAATAGGCCCATAACATCCTATTCTGCCACATTTCATTAACAATTAGTAACAGCAATACCAATGAATGCTATTCAGGAGTTTATCCTCTTTACATACAAAGACAGAGGATAGAGGAAACACCTGGGCCCCTAAAATATCCTGCCCCCTTGAGGTGCTTCTTCACGTTTGCATGTATGGTTACAGTAGGTGTCAGCAGAAGAACAACACATATAGAGTACTGTATAAGTCAAACTGAAGGCAGTTTATAATATAGGCAGACCTAATCCTGAACTGCCTTGGGTCTTGATGCCACAGGTAAACCACAACATTTGATGCATGGCTAACTTGTCATGTGTGTGCTGGTGCAGTCTGGTTTGTAGTGCATGGGTAAACTACGGATGAAATAGCCCGAATATAGCATTTACAAATGTATGCATTTCAAATAAATGAATGAATACTGGGGGGTGCGTGGTGGGTCTAGGACTGCCACATGCTCTGGTTCGATGCAAAGAGCAGACAGGGATTGCAGGACAGCCTCGTCAATCCTTTCTTGGATACCAGCTGACCTGTAATGTCCTCATAATCTTCTGCCCTTTCCTCTGGTGCAGATTAATAATTAAATCCAGTGTAGGTCCTAAGCTTTTGTTCAAACAAAGGTTTAGAGACAGCGATCTGGCAGCGATCGCCATGAGCTGTGAGCTCACAGTGCTTGTCTCGCGGCTACCTTGTACGAGGATAACAAACAGAACCCTCTGATTGCTGGGCGAGTAAGAAAGAGTGCTTAATAGGGTACTAGTAAACAAAACAATAAGCTTGTCTTCAAACAGCCAGAGGCTACACATGCTGTGCTTTATATCAGTTTGTTGGAAGACATGTTTAACAAGGGAGCATGTAAGTTGCAGGACCAGCCAGAGAACTAAATAAAGTCCAAAATACAGTAGTACTGAAAGTGAACACCCACTTTTTGTTTGAACAAAAAACCTTTTCACACAGGCTCAGGATCCAGTGGAGGTACGAGTCTCTGAATTCCCCATAGAGCATACATAGAGCAGTGTTGGGTAACATTACTTTTGAAATATTACAGTTTTACCTGCTTCAAAATGACGTTACAGCGTTGCTTATTTAGTACTTTTTTTATATGAGCACTTTTGCGTTAGACATGTGCGATACCTTGCGCATGTTACATACATTAGCCTACTGTCCAGAGGGCACGTATGTAGGCTATTGCCTAGCCAGCTATGCTCTAGCCTACATAGGCTACTTTAAAATGTATCGACTGATCTGATCTGTCATTGCGTAGTCTACGGCCCATAATCTGTGATCTGCAGACAATTCCATATCCCCGTTACAGCTTTTCATTAACAAGCAATGTTTTATTAAGATTGAAGCGTGGGCTCAAAGCATTTCCTACCAAAGAAAGAGTTAGTAGCCTAAAGGAGGTTCAAATGATTTTGTTATTGACGTCTCTAGGATTGGATACTGCTACTATTGGTATAGCCACATCTACCGCCAAGAAGCAGGTAAGAAACTGAATACATGGGGGTTTTCATCTATTGTGTGTCAAGTTTGGCAAGAAAGGGAACAGGGAAAACATTTTTATTAATGTATTACTTATTTCAAAATCAACTCAATACCAGGTTACTTGAATTGCCAAACTAATGTGATACATTAATTGTTACAACAAAAAAATGATGAGTACTCTAACTGTTACCCCCAACACTTGTAATGAGTCTTACATTATTTAAACCATGATGTATATACAATATGTATCTACCAGAACCTGGATAGATGACCATGGTGACATTAACATTATAAAGCATGTAATGATATGTTACACCAAACATTGTCTGCATGTGTGTATCTGGGCTAGCTGTGAGTTAGCTAAATAAGACGTTTCATGGAAACCAGCAAGCATAAAAGACTATTGTGAGACCTATGCATATTAACAGGCTAATTTGACCTCCCATGGTAAGGATTAAAATGCACATTATTGCAACATTATTACACAAGATAATGCTTGAAACTACCATTGGAATGTGTGACCCTTGATTCAGGCGATATCCCCGTCGTTTGGACTATGCTAGACGAGCATGGAGGGAAAGACCTTGGAAAGTGGCGAGTTATTACGCTATCCTGCTCTGACATGCTTCTGACAAGCTGGGATAATGCCAGATAATTGCCCTTGTGCTCGCCGCTTAATGAACATAATTACCACGTTCTTCAGTGATCAACCCATGATTAATTGATACAACATTTCTTTGTTGGGTTCCGACAAATTACCCCTTCTTAATACCATTGCTGTTTTCCTAGTCGGGCAATCGCATTGTGTGCAAGCAGGCACTTATAACGACAGCCCACAGTCACTTGGTAGCTCCATTGGTGTACTGAAGAAGACTAAAGCAGTGGAGAGCCCGTCAGTCGTGGGTATGGTTTTCAGTGAAGATAATGTATAGTATATTCAATGAATATGACACCAATAGGCATGGGGGTCAGGGGTCAAATAAAACCAGATTAGCTAAACCACAATAGATTTTAAAGGTATTTTTCTGTTCGTGTTACATGTTATGCATTTTGGAGTTGGGTAATTAGCTTGTCTGTGTTTCACAGACAATCTAATTGAGAGGCTGTCACCCAGTTAAGCAAGGCCTGTCTTAAGAGTGTTTGCTTAATAAGCCACGGCCTAATGCAATAAGGTGCCTATTCACAATCAGCCGTGACCACGTCTAATTTATGCCAGCAAGGACTGTTGGGAGCTATATGGGCGCGAGTAATAGTTCTGACCACTGGAACGCGCCAAAAGAGGTCGAGGCTTAAGCAATGGTCGCTAACTTCCGTGCTTCTCACTTCTCGCGCCAGGTGCGACGCTCCAAAGTTTTATCACGACAGCCTCACACACATACATAGACACACACACACTAGCACACACACACACATACATAGCACATACACGCGTGCAGAACACACACGTGGATGCATACGCACTGATACAAACAGGTACATGCGTGTTCATAACCTCAAAACACGCACACACACACTCACACATACATGCATGGAGGGCTTGGGTGCGCGTGATGGATTTAGACTATGGCGAGATCGCTCACCGTGACAAATGGTTCCCTGACAGCCTCAACACACACGCGCGCACACACACGTAGGGGGAGAAGGAATCCCATCCTCCGTTCACAGCTAACCTGAGGGGTACCAGAGGTTGGGGGGTGGGATGGAGTTTTTGACCTATAGCAGCAGACCTGTGCATGGCTCTTTCCCATACCTCCCGTTCTCTCTCTCCCTCCTTCTCTATATCTTTTCCCCCCTCACCACCGTTGCCTTAGTCTCTCTCTACCCCCGTACCTATACTGTCAGTATTTCTGTACTGTAACTCTCTCTCTTTCTCTCTCTCCTTCTCTCTCTCTCCTCCCCCCACTCTCTCTCTCCTTCCCCCTCTCTTTCTCTCTCCCCTTCTCTCTCTCTCTCTCCTTCTCTCTCTATCCCTCTATCCCTCTCTCTCTTTCCCCCTTCCTCTCGCTCTCTTTCCCTCTATCCCTCTCTCTCTCCTCCCCTTCCCTCCCCCCCTCTCTCTCTCTCTCTCTCGGGGAGTGATAGATTCCCTCTCAGTTCATTTATCCTGGAAGCAGAGGAGACGGGGCTGTGATGTGATCCATCTCGCCCCCGACGGAGGGAGCGAAGCATCCCCGATCACAGCCCCTATCAATCTCACTCACGGAGCCCGGATCACTGTGCCTGTCACACACACACACACACACACACACACACACACGTGGGATGGAACTGCCGTAACTGTACCTGGAGCTTTGGTCGCACTCATAGGGGAGTTGAGAGGGGGGAACTGTATGAAAACAGGAAGACCCACAAAAGGGATGCCACCTCACTCATGGGAATGAACTTTCCTTCCTGGGGAAGGAGGCGGGGGAGGGGGGAGTTTGTAGTCTCCAGATTCCAGGAACAAGTCACGTCAAAGTCTTATCTTGTTAAATATAGCGTTGTACTTGGATGCATATTTGATTTATTGTGATTTCTCTGAATCATTTTCATTGTCTTGCCACTGCAGGTTAAAGTCCCTGTGAGATTGCTTGATCTTGACATACAGTAGTACTGATTGAAGCATGAATTTGAAACTGAACGTAACAAGTTTATAGGGCTGACTTACTGATTCTGATTATACACACACACTCCTTACATCCATGACAGATATTAAGATCTAAAATGAATAATATAATTGGATGTAACAGTTTACATACTGTATGCACAGGTGTTCTTTGGGATGAATCATCAGTATTTCCCACAATAATGATCTAATCAGCTAAAAACACACGTTTATATATACTGTGATAATTTAAGGTAAGTATTGATTATCTTCAGATGTAATTCAAATATGATTGAATCATTAAGATTGGATATTTTTATCTTAGAATGAAAAAAAGAATCCAGTGCTACTGGCTTTGGTATTTAAATGTGTGTACTGTAGTACTGTAATACCTTTTTATGGTAAACTATCACCTTTAATTGCTGTTGTATTGGAATTGATCTTCCAAAGCACCAGTTCAATTGACACCATAACAGATGATTTTTCTTATACTGTACAATACAGTACAATAAATATACTGTATACGGGTGCACATGTTCACCTGAAGACAAACAAATAGAAGGTCTGCTGAAACGTTTATGTGACCATTTCTAAAAACAGAATTTAAGCATCTCGAGACCATCTGGGGTGCTAATATGACACTTTTATGTACCTTTACATTGTGAACACTCCACAAACAAGGCATTGCCTTGGAACTATTGGAACTGAACTCTGAACTCTGAACTCTCAGACCCTTCTTGACACACAAGCACAAAGAATCATGCAAATACACACCCTTGCCCCCGACATACCCCCCTTTACCCACACACACACACACACCCCCCTGTACACACTCTGACACCCCTCAAAAAACACTTCCTCGCTGACGCGTAACACCCTCAAGTGCTCATCCACAGACACTTCATAACCTGACACGTATCACACACACACCCGAACGCACGCACACACACACGCGCGTCAAAAGCAGTGGGCTGTAAAGTGCTGTCCCTATCCACCCAAGACAGCGTCGACCGATCAAATTAGGCCTGATCAAAACATGCCATTCAAGCCAGGCTCCTGTGTGTGTGTGTGTGTGAGAGAGAGAGAGAGAGAGAGAGAGAGAGAGAGAGAGAGAGAGACGGGGGGGGGGGACAGAGAGACAGAGAGCGATGGGGCGGGGGAG
>JAODLL010000008.1:3561150-3589502 GCA_026546735.1 Forbesichthys agassizii
CGTTGAGACAAACATGTGCATTTCCTAGTGGTCGAAAGTATAATTGCAGTATACTCTAACACAAAAAACGTGGGTTTACTATCCCGCTTAATTAACAGAATGATACACAGTTATTGTAGATTGATGTGTGTTGATTATACAAACACAACTGAACTATATGACATGTCTTCAATTGTTTAACATACTGTATTGATTTAGGCATGACACAGAATAGCAGTTTTCATTGGTTTCTTTTATCCTGCAGTTCTGGGGTACCGCATCAAATAACCGTTGAAACTCAATAAAAAACACACTTCGGCAGCTTCTGTTGGGGGTTCAAACCCTGTTATCAATCTGCAGAGACTGTGATTTTTAGGGCCGATAGGAGAGGCAAGAGGCAAAAGCGTGTCAAGTGCGCATTGATCATCACAGTGAGTGTGTGTGTGTTCGTGACTGTATCCTTGGGATTGAAGCAGCCATTGGTCTAATCATTCTGTGTTAGCAATGGCAGTTGGCTGGCAGGCAGGCAAGATCCATGTCAAATCTTGCTTCTGTTTCCTTAAATCGATATTCTTTCTGTCTAGGAGTCACGAACATATCAGTGTGTCATTGCAAATGTAAACAATGGCAGTAGCCTTATACTGTATGCATACAAAGACAGTAACAGTAACAGCAACGGTGTGTTCATATCACACATTTCCATCTCCCTAATAGGGAAACCCCACCTTCCCGACATCCTTTTATTTTGAATTATTTTAAATCTAGTTTCATAAAAAATTACTTAACTGTTCCATAATATTCTAATTTATTGTGATGCACCTGTATAGTGTAACATAGTATATTATAGTATCGTATAGTATAGTACAGTAGAGTGTACTATTAACCACATTTTGTGGGTCATAGGCTCAAAACGTTTGCAAACAACTGACACATAGGATGGGGAGGCGCGTGTATAAACCCAGCTGTCACTGATGTTATTTCTCCCGTTACCATTATTAAAACCATGTACTGCTAAGAAATACATGTTTGTGGAACGGAAGTCAGAAATCAAACGGATGACTCTGTGGTATACTGCAGTTAATAAGTTAAACGGATGAAGATATTAAGTTTCCCATTGCCACTTTTTCACATTCAGTCTTTCTTTTCCTCCAACTTCCTTCCTTGTCTTATGCCAGCTGAAGAAAAACATGAAGCCGAAATAAGAAATGGTGCCCTCCTTCCCTTTGCCATCTCCTCATTTTGCTAAGCAAAGGGGATCTTAGGGGAAGCAAAGGGACTTTTAATGAACAGGCTTGTTATTGATCTGTGGACAAACCAGCGGGTAATTATGGGCAGGTGAGCATTTAATTGAGGCCACGTAACAAGGGCTATACTTGGTAGGTGGGTAGGTGCGGGTACATGGTCAAGAATGAAGAGATTTTGATGAAGTTGTGTGTTGCAAAGTGGGCATGAGCCTTTATCTACAAATGATCTCACAGCCGACACCTCCGGAACCTCCTCCCTCCCTCCCTCTGCCTCCCTTTCTCATGTTCTTCTCACTCGATCCTGCTACCATATTTCCACCTCCTTTCATTTCTAAATTGGGAGGAAATGCCCTCTATCTCCTGACGTTATGCCATCTATGGAGAGCATGCTGACTCGTACAGCTGACTGAAATGAAGTATCTCTAACGCAGAGCACATGGTCTATGAGGGAAACATACTTGTTTGACAGTGTCTGAGTGAGACAGAGAGAGGCTTGCTGCATGTACTGTACAATATGCTGATGTGCTTATATACAGAATGAAAGAAATACAGTACGTGTGTCACACTCACACACACACACACACACAGTACATTAAGTGCTGTATTTCTTTCATTTGAGAACGTCATTTAACCATAACTGTCTCTGCTGTCAGTCGTGGAAGTAATGTAATAGTGAAAATGTATGCTTGAAATGTATTCTGATTTAGGCCAAGAGGTAGAACTATGATAAACTAACAGTATGCAGTATGTAAATGTACAGTATACAATACATTGCAGTCTTGTAATTCACTCGCTCACGTTCACGCACGTGCACATGCACATGTGCTCACGCACGCACACTCTAACATACACACACACAGGCACGCACACATACCTACCGACACACACAAACACACACACATAAATCACATGAAATATTGTTGGTCACTTTAGAGCAGGCAATCCTATAGTGACTAAAGAAACTAATCCCAGAATCTTCTGCACCATGGGCAACAGCATAACCTCGCACAACATAGGCTTAGAGATTAATTACATTGTTGAACTTTAAGAAGCACACACAAGGTGTAATCCCCACACGGAATTAGTTGTATGTCCCGACACTTGAGTGGTGTATGAGTGTATAAGCTTGCCATGACTGAGATTCTCATTAAAAGAGGCCTATTTATGTGTGTGCCTCCAAAGAGTCAAGGTTGATGTTGTCGGGTCTTCAGGCTGTAATTATACTGTACACCGATCAGTACCCAGTAAGCCTTTTGTGATAACTGTTTTATGTGGTAAAAGATGGTCAGAGAGTACCTCTGCATATTTTACTATTGTTCACAAATGTGGCACTATGACAGGGGATCCTATGGCTCAGGAATCTGTGCAGAAAAAGGAACAACATCAGTTGAAAATGTTTGTTCTGTGTACTTGGGTGTTAGGATGAATTAAAACAATATTTTGTATACGTAAGGGGTTTACAACATTTGGGTTTGGGATTTAAACTGCCGTTTTGCTGTGGTTCTCTCAGAATATCTACAGTATGAAGTATATTTTTAGCAGATAGGACAGAATGGTAATTGTTATTATATATTTAGTTTATCCTTTTCATTCATAAAAATAATACCTTGATAAGTATTTAAAAACTCCTATCAAGCATTCAAAAAGTATTTTAATCAATGTTAGACATGTATTTTTTTCTATGTATTGTCTAGGGAATGTTCAATTTGAGTAAAGTGCTGTTCTGATTATTTTCTGATGTCAGCTGCATACAGTACAAGAACCAATCACAAAGGGCCCACCCAACATGTGCATGAGAGGGTAATGGAGAGCTGTGGTCTGTACATGCCCATACAGTCTTGAGAAGCAGCAAAATATATTTTTAGTAATTGATTTGTCAATGTGCTTTAAAAAGGACACTGCTCAATCATCATCCACTCAGTAAGGCTGTCGCGATAACCGCAATATAACAATATCGCGGTGCTGATAACCCAACCACAGGGAAGGGCAAGCAACCGCCATTGCCACCATGTTGTTCTTTTGAGGCTAGCCTATTGAATATGTGGTTTCATCTAGGGCATGTGTGCTATTGAAGCACAGATTCCCCCTATCCCCATTGTAGCTGGTTGTAGCCTTTGGGATGTATGTATTTAAGACACTCTGACATTACGCTTTGGGTTGTTAGCCAAAAACAGCTCAACAACTTGTGCTAATACTTCTATGTATGTACTAGTATGTTGTTTGGTTCATCATAAGCATTTGCTCTTGAGCTAGTTCATATGCTTTTAATTAATCAGTCATAGCCTATTTTCCAGCTGACATTTTTAACAAACATATGTGAACGTAATGCATTACCTACAGCCCTCTAACCACACTATTTCGGAAGCTCTCCGCGACTTTACCACTCCAAACAAAAACATAAATATGGCGATAATATCGCATACAGCGCTTTTGAACCAACCTAAATCGCCACATGAAAAATAATTTCTGTGCCCCTCCCGCAAATTCAAGCTTGGGCAAATACTGTGTGTTCTGGGGGCACTGTGATGTGTATCGAGGAGTTTCCCTTTAACAATACAATGCACTCAGGTTGGGTTCAAAGTACATTGATTTCTGAGGGCAGATCCAATCCAGTGTGCAATTTAATAATGAACAAAATCTATGGAACAACTGTTGAATCGCCCTGGGGTCTGTCTTACTTGTCCATCCCTTCAGATACATTAAGACCAGGTCCCATATGATGAAACACATTCCATGCTAGGCTGGTATTGTATATGCAAAACAAAACACATTAATTATCCCCAGATGAACCCTATAATGCACACATTTGTCAGAATATTCATCCACAGCCAGGGTTAGGTTATGCCAAATTCCTTTGCTGTTTGCAATGTGAGACTAGCCATAATATCCCACTGCTGCTATGAGGGCCATTACTGTCATAGTCGCCCGATGGGGTGTCATTATATGCCAAGCAGTGGGGACTATTTGTTTTTCTCATTTGGCCTAGCCGCTGCTGTTTGCGTAAAGGTGTGTGTTTACCTACATGTGATGTGTGTGTCCATAGCTATGTGTGCGTATGTGGTGTGCCATAGCATGTATATACGATATGCGTTCATCATGTGTCCGTATGTAAAACATGCATACTTTGTGCCTAGGCGTGGGCGTGGGTGTGTCCCATGGTCCGTACCCTTCCATTGCTCTGTGATAAATGAGTGGCAGCGTGTGGCAGGGGTGCATACGGCCTCATAAATGAAATGACACCCTGTGGGCGTGCTCTACTCTGTGTTCTGACTGGGAGTGCCACCGTTCACAGACCTCACAGTTTTGCTTGCGTCGCGGGCAGGATGCTGCCCGGTGAAAAGAAAGTGTTGTACATGGGGAGAAACACTGGTGCATCTATTTAGATATTCAGATATTCGGAAGGTTCATTTTTAGAGGGAGAATTGGTGGTCACCAACTGGATGAACATGTCTCTAGAGTTATTTATTTTGCAGACACTACTGACAACTTAATTATTTATTTATATGCTGAATTAAAATATTTCCCTAATATAAGTTAAACCTAAAATCATTTTCTGGTCATTATGGAAATGCGTTTTAGACAATGGATTCCACTACTGCCTCTTTTTATCACAGTGAAAGTAGTCAGCATGTAGGTACAATAGGTACAGTATAACACATGCATACAGTAGATACTATATTGGGAAATCAAGGGGGGATGGGGGGGGGAGGTGTTCCCTTGAGAGAAAGGAAAATTAAAATTCATGTGCACGTACTGCTGCCTGTCATTTAAAAAGCACAGTCCATTCCGACTGTTCCCGCAAATACTACCCAACACATTTGCATAAGGATACAAGACTAATTTATTCACAATGCGATGCCTGTCTGCCCTTGCAAATCAATGTACTTTTAACCCAATCTGACTAGAGACTTTCAATTTCCAGCAAGCCTTGCTAACAACCCAGGTCTGCTGGGGAATATAAGGCCATTACCATTCATGAGAACAACAAGCAAATATAGGGGAACAGAGGTCCCGTAAGACGAAGAGAAACTCATATTCCTGTCCCCTTCTGTTATATCAACATGATTCTCGCTTAAATATGTTTTTTTTTCCTTTTCTTTTTTTTGTCTTCTGAAGCTTTGCTTGCACTGTTAGTCTCTTTGGTGTTTGAGAAATGGGTTTCCTCTGAAGTAGGATGAGACGAGCGCTAATGCCTTATTTTGGCATGGCGGCACGGCAAACTTAGGGCACACTGATTGCTTGTGTCCTCCAGTCTAATGTGCTCGTTAATTCCCCATTGAAGCTGATTGCCACATTCAGATGTGCAAAGAGGGGTTCCACAGCGTCAGACTGTTAGCGGTATAGCAATGAGGTCCTAGCCAGGCCGCCATTCATTTAACCACCCCTTTGTCTTCCCACCTGCTCTCTCTCTCCTTCCCTGGCTCTCTCTCTCTCTCTCTCTCTCTCTCTCTCTCTCTCTCTCTCTCTCTTTACCTCTCTCTCTACCTTCACATACCTTGACCACTCCGTATAGCGCACTAGGAATTGAATTAGCGCTCGCAGAATCTTCAGACATGCTTATTACCGGGCTGCCATTGTTGTAATGGGCTTGACCTTGACCCGTTAAGGATTAATCTGAGCAGACAGGGCCGAGCAGGCACCGGGGCCTGATGCCCATGCAGAGCACAGCCGCCGGCGCTGTTTACCACTGCGAGAGAGAAGGGAGAAAACAAGCAAGCAGTACCAGGCCCTCGCTCAGTCAGAGCGGTTAGGACTGGAACCTTGTAGCGCCGCATCGCCGACAGGAGGGGAAGAGGAGCCAGAGCTGTGTTGCAGGGAATTAGCGTGTGTGTGTGTGTGTGTGTGTGTGTGGGCAGGCACATTGAATGCCTGTACTAACCTTGTGTCCCTACTCTAGCTAAAACCAAAGCACAGAGGGCTGCCTTGTAGTTTAGATTCACATTCGGACGAGTTCATGCGATTTAGCGAGAACTACACCAAGGCGTGGATTAGTGAATGGGCGTCTTCTAGCGACAGCCTAATTACCATTTCTGTCGTTGCGTTTGTGCATGGTGCAAGGACGCTCTTTCAGCTACCTTCTGTCGGCGCGGACAACACAGAAAAAAGCAACAAGGATGTTGCGGGACTATTACTGACCGCTAGTAAAGAGCAAACCACAACCAAATCTAGTAGCCTAGTGCTTGCGTTATCAAATGTAGGCCTTTCTATTCCTTTTGATGATTCAGAATTAAATAAAGAGAAGATGAAGGAGTCATAGGAAACATAAACAGGCGAGCAACACGATGCATATCCATCCATTTGCTGTTATTTGGAGGCGTCATGTTGAAATGCAAACTGTAAAAAAAAAAATTTTCTCACTGTTATTATCATTCGGTCATTACTATCATTAGGTTTTTGTGATTTATATGGATATTACTCTGCAAGAAAGCCTGAACATACTTTACCTAGATTCTGATTAGTGAAAACGCTATAGCTCTTGCTGCCGATTGAAAATTTGAATCGCTAGAAAAAGTTGAGTTGAGCGTCGGGTTTCGGTTGATAGGAGCGGTCGGTCCCACACGCACAAGCAAAAAACGCTGCGGTGTAGTTCTAGCTTAACACTGTATGTGAATGGCGTCTACATGCGGATTCAGTGTTTCGGCATGTTTCCAATGCTATATTTCTCTGTACATACGTGCATTCAGAGAATGCCTCCCACCCATGCATACAGTATGCATGCACAGATACAGACACGCAGGCACATGCACGCACACACACACACACATGCACACACGCTGTAGTTCATCAGCATTATCTCCTGTGACCATGAGACCAGCAATCCATTGCCTGCAGATATCCAGTTCATACACCTCACTCCCACACAAGTCTTAGTATTTGAGCCCCTATCCTTCTCTCGGGGCGTTCTACTGGCAGACAGTGCCAAAGTTACAATTAGTGTACCATATTCCGCACATTTCCAGCAAGTCAGGTCTTATCGTTGTGCCGGTGAGGGGAAAACGCGCAGTAGAGTGGAGTTATCGCCACTTCCAGTTACAACTATGGCTAACGGAGGTTCCAAAACCCCTGGCGAGGAGGCATGGCAACCCCTGTAGCTCAATGTTCTCTTTCTTACCCCTTCCATTGTTTTCATTTATCTTATGCACTAAACAATCATGTCTCCCACTCATTTGCTCCAGTAACCCTTTCTATTTGATTATCGCCCTGTTTGTGCCTCCCTTACTCCGCGTATCTCCCTCCCTCCGTCTTCCTCTGTGTGTGTGTGTGTGTGTTACTCCCCCTCCCTCTGTCTTCCTCTGTGTGTGTGTGTGACTCTCCCTCCCTCCGTCTACCTCTGTGTGTGTGTGTGTGTGTGTGTGACTCCCCCTCCCTCTCGTTCCAAACGTGATGTTCTGTGATTGACAGTTGAAGCTTGACTGCAGTTGAGATAATAGAGAACTGGGAGGAATACCGCAGGGGGATTTACAGGCGACTGAAGACGCACAAATAAGATAATGACTTGGGAATAACAATTTCACTGCACCAATTGGGAAGGCTTTTTCGAAAGAGAGATTTGCATGCACATTTGTGTGTGTGTGTGTGTGTGTGTGTGTGTGTGGGGAAGGGGGGGCTTAACTAGATTTTGCTAAATTGAACACAATTGTCGTGGTTCCTGTGGACTTTAAGAAAGATGCATCTGTGTGGTTTTCAGATGAGAAACACTAATGTAGCATTGTAAGCGTTTTTATTGTTGTTGTTGTTGTTGCACAAATTGCTGATTGCTGACCGCACCTGCTGGTATGGTACAATTGAGCACTAGAAGTTGTGAATGTGTGTATGCTGGGTGGGGAGGATGGGTGTAATAGTTGTGGACATGGCATGAATGTATTCATATACAGTACAGTGTTGGCGTACATATTGTACAGTATAGGCACACAAACTGTACTGTACAGTATATGCACATATACCGTACAGTATTATAACATGCATACAAAAAACTGTTAGCATCGCTACAGTAGATGTGTCCCATTGAAGACGTACAGGGTAAATACTGGTATGCTGCCAAGCAGATATAACAAAGACGACTATAATACAAAATGCCAAGGTAAGTCTTTCATTTGGACAAACAGGAGTGGGTCACCGATTAGAGCCCCGAATCTATTGTCCTTTGATTGTCAGAGCTGCAAGATTACTCATAGGGGGCAGTACAGCTCACGAGGTCCTCAAAAGGGTCTAATGTGATGCCATGCCAAAGTCAAGGACTTTCAGCAACATCATTTTCCCTTGCTCGCTTCACTGCCCCATCCCTCCATCATCTCTTTGACATCACTCAGCGCTAAAAAAGGAATTAATGAAGCAGAAGAGCGGAGAATATTTGCCCGGTAATTAAGAAAAATGAAAGGAAGTGGAGTTTGAATGCTGACATGGATGAACACTAGAATTGTCCTCTCCTTGACATAGGATTATGGTCCAGGTTATACTTATGTTTTACTTATGACATCCATTACTCATAAATCTAATTTACTTTTTATAACTTTATATAAATATTATTATTTAAAATATACTACTAGTATTAATATTATTATTATTATTATTAGTAGTAGTAGTAGTAGTACTGTGGTAGCAGCAGCTATAGTGGTGGTGTTATTTTACTCCAAGTCAACTCTCTTTTGTCATTCTCAGAGTGTATCAATCAAGTTTATCATATAATTGCAGAAATGTTGCTGAGACAAAGGTAAAATGTAGCTAATGTATTCATTTAGAGTCCAATGCATTTAAAAAACATGAATTTTAACACTTTAAACTATATATACAGTTATATATATTCTCTTTAATACAAATTTTAAATGAATATCTAATCAGATTAAATTGCATAAAAATAGTTTTTAGTTCCTAAACATCAGAATTATTTGCTTGTGAAAATGTGTGACATCCTAACACCAATACAATAATAGTATTGCTATTGAGGATACCATGTGATCTTACAGGTGATGTGAATAAGACTCAACTGGCTAGGCACGATTCATACTTTTGTCAATACACTAGTGGAAATAACAAACTGATAATACACACTGGAATAAAAACATTATTGTAAAGGTTGTTTATGTTAAATTACAATTTTTTACACAACTGTCCTAACCTATAACTTCTGTGTCGGATTTTAACTTTGCCCTCAGACAACACAGGAAAGCTGTCAGTAACACAGACTACATGACTGTTTCTTACACAATAGAATTTATTAAAAACACTGCTAACAAAATGTCTAATTGTGTCTAAACAATTGATAACAACTGTAAAATTATATTTCAGAGACATTTCAAGACATGTTGACTTGTGTGAAGGAATATTAAGTGAAATCCTTTTAGGCTGTGTTCACATGAGCATACAGCATGTAACTTGGCAAAAACCAAAACTGCCAGGGATGAGTTTGAGTTTGTGTTCGTAATGGTGCCGATACACATTTGAGGGTCTGCTTAAGCAAGACAGATTTGGGACCCCGCCAGAGGTTGTAATATAACAGACAAACCTTCTAAGACAGTCTGAACCCTCACCATCTGCCCTGCAAATTATTTTTGTGCTCTGGTCTATATACAGTACTTGTTAAAAGGGGATTGTAAGTATCTGGGTAAACAGGCCATTCTAATCAATGGGCCGAAGCATTTTCATGCAGATTCCTGTTGTGGTCCTCAGTGTTCGGCAATGGCAATGTACCCATTTTTCTCAGTGAAATACATTGATGTATTCTGGTTATTTGTCTGTTTATTTATTTATTTTTGCAAAGCCTATTATTGATGAGATGTTTTTTTGTGTGTGTACAGTCACCCATACAGTAAGTAATTACCTAAGGCTTTTTACCTTGATTATGAAGTATGGGCACATTTTATTCTATTTTAGAAAAAAAACGACTTTACAGGAAGCTAATGTTTGTGTTCACGCTCTAAGTATTGTTTGAACAGTATATAAACCAAATTTGGGACAATAGTGTGGAAAATGCAACATTTTCTTATGCTCAGAAAATGTCCTGTGAAAGAACTTGCATAATTTGTATCATCCACAACAAGACAGTGAAATGCAATTGCTCGGTGCAAGGTCATTGTTTACAGTGGATGACGTCTGCATTATCCTGCATGCTGCATGACTGTAAATGAAGCATGCTGCCTTGAAAGGGCACAACGTAAAACTTAACCAACTTTGACCTCAGTGTACATAACCCTTCAGCATTGACAGGTCACAGAAGTTGTAGGTTTGTTGTACAGAACCTCCCAGTGAGATCTTACCAGAATTGGGGCTAACAAATTCTAAAAAGACAGTCACATTTATTTGGTTAATTATAGCCTACAGATAAATTATAATTTAATATTCTTACATATCATATATATTACTAGTCATATTCATATGTATTACAGTTTATGTTGTTGATTTTGTGTTAACTACTGGAGCAGAACATTTTAAATACATTTTTCATAGACAGGGCTGAGCTGTTCAATTTCATAAATCAATCATCGCAATCCAGCTATTTGCATTGTCATTTTGGATAGGATAAATGAAAACTTCCCACATGCATACTAAAGCATAAGCGGTAGTTTGCTCTTGCCTGAACGCTACCATAAACAGTACAAACAATAACAGATAAAGTTAGCAGACAATATATTTAGCAATTATAACTAGCTAGATTAGTTTTAACTGATTCAATGTGGCATTTACCAGTATGAAATAGTTATAGTTAATTCTTATGCTATTGTTCTTATGATTATTATTACAAAACACTAAATGACTATTGAACTACTGCTACAATGCCCACATTTTAATTATTTAAAGGAAGTAACATTACAAGATTGCAAGAATTTAATAGTTTCTAGAAAATTACTCTTTTTATGTCACCTCTGCTCACATTAGCCTTGATGATTACTGTTGTTGCCTTGATATAGACATATAAACAACTATTAAATCAAAATGTGTTTTAATTTGTAATTATGTGAAAATTAAACTGCTAGTGGGATTTTTGGGAGAAGTAAACAACATTTATAAGGGGACAAATCGGGTCCCCAAAACGTTGCTACACAAACAACTTAAAAGTGGGGGGCATATTCTATACAATGTCATGTTGATATTGCGAGACAGCTCAATGTTGACGCCTCAATGAGAAATATCTTCACGTGAGATCTCGTAAAAGATCTCGTCCCATCCCTATTCATCTGTTTTACTCTCATACAGAACATAATGTACAAATAATATGCAGTTGTTGCGTAAATATTTTAACCATTTACTGCACGGTGTTGCCATATGGCAACCATTTTCTAGTAGTAGTCTACTTCATTCAAGCCCATTAGACTACATGCATCCATGTAATTGCTAAAGTATGCAATATTGTATTTTATTGTATTAGTATTGCATTAGTACAACCTGTACAATAGTTTGCAAATCCACATGTAGGCCTGTCACGATAACAGTTTTTTGTTGGTCGATATATTGTCCCAGAAATAATCGCGATAAACAATATTATTGTCATTGTAAGGGCAAACCAGAAAAGACAGGGCTGACTAAATAATCCAGTGTTGACAAGGGAAACAAGGACAGAAGAAGTTAAACTGAAACACATATAGTAACCTACTACTGTCGCTACAAAATATTGCGCCATTTTAACAAGCATCACAACACACTTGTCTAATATCATGCATGACACAACTGTCGCGGTATAGGCTGGCTGTGAATTATGTTCTGATAAGGAGCAGAAACTCCACAGTATTTTAGAATGAAAGTGACACAATTCATATGTTTGAGAGATCGGTAAGTATTTGTAAAGCGAACTCAAAATTGTTCACATTAAGAAAATGGTAAAATGTCAACTTACTATATTCACATCAGGTTTTCAGTGATGCATTTCCATGTTTTCTTATGTAGAGCATTAGGAACTTGAACCGTTACAGAAGCATAATGGTGTAGAGGTGCGTTAAGAATTGTCAAATGTTTGTAGTGAACATGTTTGCTTTGAACTTGAATTTTTTATGTTTTTTGTACCCATTCCAAAATCATTCAATTTAAACTGTCACCATTTCATGTTCCAGTGTAAATGTGTATTCGGCAAGAATTGCCTCCTTGCTTATGTTCGCGGCAAAATCAAAGCAAATGGAAAACCGTTTCTACAATTCTGAATGCATCTTGTTTCCGCTATTGTCATGGGACATTAATTATTCGTTGTGAGGTTCATTGTTTGGCTAAGTATAAACAAACCTTGAAGCGAATTAAACCTAATGCTGCATTTTTGCATTTATTCTTCTGAACGTAGTTGGCTGGAATTATGTCATCGGGATAAACACATGGCAGTTGCTTGCTGTCTTCTCTATCTGAGTAGTTAAAGTTGCATGTAGTCAGACAAGAGCAGCGCAACATGGCTTACTATCTTATGTCAGCAACACACGCATAAATACACTATTATCGCAGTCTAAAAAATCATCGGGTTCATTTTATATATATATAAGTCGATATAGTAATTATCGCGACAGGCCTATCCACATGCCATCAACACACTAAATCAGTACTAATCAGTAAATAGTAAAAACAATGTAGGCCTACCTGTATTTCTCAATACTACTGGATCTGCTTTGACACCTTTTATTGAATTGAACATAGGCCTGCTGAATGAGCATCCAGCTGCTGAATATCTGTCTCTTAAACTCTGCTGCTAATCTAATGGATTATCAGAATGAAACAGATATCAAACAAATCTGGATCCACAACCTCTCTGCTTTTGATTTACCTTACAGTACAATTGCATTTAATATTGTTAAAAATTAAGTCAAAATTCTGTTGTTTGTTCACCTTTGTTTAATATAGGCTAAATAGCATTTTGCTAAGCTAAACTATATGTGGTATGGAAGTACACTAAGATATAATTAGCTAACGCTTTTCAGCACAGCCAATGCAGCATACAGATAAAGTCATAAAGAATCAATAAAGTAAGAATTTCTGTAAATACATACAGTAACATAAACTGTCATGTAAATGTGACAGAGCACTACAGTATGGCCTCAGAGAGTGCAATATGTTTCTGAAGCAATTCCTCATGCGGCAGCTTTCACGCTACAGCTGTGAAAAGTAGGACTTAACAGACAGTTTTGCTTTGTCCTCACCAGAAGTGAAATCCTTTACCCCCTCCTTAGTTGTTCCTGTTGCATGCAAGTCTGCATAGCCAAGTCTACAATGTTGTGAAACCCCCTTCAGAGAGTCCACTTTTGACCACCTGCTGTGATTCTGATTGACTTCTGATGGCCAAGTTTCTGTTTATAGGGGTAATAATAGCTATAATGCCATCCTAATGATAGCGATCACATTGCTGGGAATTCACTCTCTCCACCTCAGCAGGGAGTGAGCTAGCCTCTCCTGTTCTAAGGTTTGATTTAGCCCATGAACAACAGAGTACAGGCTACTGCAGTGAAAAGTGGACGGCTGCTGTTTCCTTATTTCTTTGTATATCTGGTAAACTACGTTCTGTTTGTCTTAGTGCTCAATTTGACAGGCACTCACTATGCAAACACATGCACTTGTGTACGTGTGTGTGTGAGTGTTTGGAGAGGAAAACATTACCTGACATTGAGGTCATCAGAAGTTTAGTTGATACCTTTTGGATGTTTTTCATCCAGGGAGTATAATGTGCAGATAGTGTGCTGGAGATGTGGTTGAGGCAGTTACCAAAACTGCAATTGTATCTATCTATCTACTACTTTAAATGCATTTCAACAATTCTCTAAATAAGGCTATACCTATTACTTATCGCTCTATTCCCCTGGTAGTATTGATATGGATTGTGAAATATTTTTGTAATATAACCATTATGCTAATCTTGGGCACAAACTGTACTTTTTGGATAGAATGGACAGATAGGGGAATTCTTTAGAGCCCTTGACAATGATTTTGATCAATTACCCAGTAAATGCAACTCGTTGCTCAGCCTCAATCTGAAATGTTGCACTCTCTCCCCTCTCTCTCTTCTTGGAACAATTCCTCCATCAGCCTGGTCATTTTAATGTAAAAGATTGACTTGTTCTACCTTGAGGAGAATACAATGAATAGATTGATTAGGCAATATTGTAATGGAAATAGGGTAATGAGCCTGTCAATCATCCAGGGTCAGTGTCTGGTGGATAAAATGTGTCTATGGCATCACAATGTTTATATGCCAGCAGGCAAAGCGAAGGCAACAAATGCTTATTTTTCAATGGGTAAAATAAACGTTCAGTGAATTAATAGTTATTGCCATGCATGTGGGGTCTGTTTTTGGGATAGATAAACAATAGCCTGTGTTTTAATCTGAACAGCAAAATAATAGCAATGCAATGCAGCTTTTGTCAGAAGTCCGCATTTCCACACATCGAGGTGATTGTCTTATACACTGTTTGCTATTTAAGTAAACATGAAAATAGGTAAACAAATGAGCAATTAAGTCACACACACTTAACACATGCTGATAGAGTCACTTCTAATGCCAATATTTGGCTCAGGGAGACATTAAAACCGAAAAAACAAGGCGGAACCCTTTGCCATGTCTCCTATGTGTTTTTCTCCTCTGCCTGGAGACCAGCAGTGCTTGCATGTGATACTGAGGCAATTTGTATTATATGACTTCTCACCCCATAAACTGTCATCTCAATTTTCCCTAACCTAGAAGAGGGTTGGCATGGGGAACAAATGAATACAATGACCATCTCTGTCAGGGAGTTTTGGGCTGTGATCTATGTTTTTCTTTAAGAATGTCTTCTCTGTTTATCTACGAAGGAGCAGGGGGAATTGTTTGTCAGAGTAGGAGGTTTGATATCTCTCCAGAGAACGTCTTGGTGTCTGTTTAGAACAACGTGTTATATTGTAGGGCTTCAGAAAAGCTTATGTAGTATTCTAAACACTTCTATTGGTGTTTTGCAGTTGATGGTGAGGTTGCAGAAGTTGTGACTTGTATAATTCACAATTAGGAAAGGACAGTATGTGGATAGATTGTAGATTCAATTGTCTTTTGTTGTTATAACACAATGGAGGCCAAAAAAAACCTTTACGTAAAATGTTCAAAATGAACCTTTAACGTATTGACATAAAACTCTTGAAAAGAAAGAAAACTTGTGTGTCTCGTGTGTCAGGGCACTTGCTAGCCTAATAGTATGTTTAGTTATAAGATCTAACATTAAGATTCCACGATGACCCTTGGAATCCTGCTTGAGATAGGCACAGCACATAACAAGGCCTGCATTGAAGTAAATAGGCCTTGCCCTGTTTCTGAAACATCAGGCTCAATCCACGCTGGTCTGCAGAGGCTGCTGCAGTGGGATACAGACAAGGGGAGCCTATGCAATATCAACCGCTCAGGCCCAGATCCCATAATTTGAAAACAGGCGTGTCGTTCTGGAACAACAATATAGATGTCATCTACTGTAGCAGAACACCGCATAACAAATACGCATGCGGAAGTGTGATTCCCTGTATATATGTGTGTACTTTATATATGCGCAATAACCTACCCACGGAGTGTCTATTATTTGTCTTCACTGTTTGTTTGTTTATTTATTTGATATTTCACTGCCTTGGCTGGGATTGCTTTTGAGAAAACTCATGCAGCACACACCGACATAGAAAGTATAGTGCATGCATGCACACACACATTTACATGGACCGTTGCAAGGAGGAGGAGAAAGACTGTGTCACGCCTGATTCTATCTGACCGCGGTCTGGCCTAATAGCAATCTGATGGCTGAGTGCGCCACACTGCACTGGAACCCAGGATGCATCACCATCCAGTGAGAGTGTTCCCACTGTGAGGCTGACATGGGGAAAATGAACTAAACCAAGATGGCAGGCGGGGGGTAGAATGGGGAGATTGGGGGGGCCGGGGTAGGGTGGTAGGTAGTTCTACATTGGCTTGAAGTAATGATGAAATGTCCAAATGGGACGCCAAGGTGTTTTCCCTTTCTCTAAGAGGCAGTTAATGTGCGGGAGCCTCTCCACTCTCCACCTCTTCGCCCATGCAGGTGTGAGGACATGCACTCATTGGCTAGGGCTGTTTCATCCCTTACCTCCGCAGTACTCAAATGTTTAGGCTCTCACAAACACAGATGTTTTTTGTAGTCAGGCGTGTCATGTAGCTGGCATGAGAGAGAGAACACGTGTGCTGGGGTCATATTAGTTCACAACAGTGACATAAAACTTTTAAAACTTTTAAACTATTTAAACGATTGTGATTTTGATTTAAAAAGCACAACTGCACAGTCCATGCCCATTTATGCCCATGCCCTTTGAGACTAATGTGATTAAGAGCTATATAAATACAATTGACTTGACTTGAGACAAAGCGTTATAGTTTATGTATGTTTTTCCTTTTTTTGTTGTTTTTTTGTCCTGTGAGTTATTGTATCTCTGAAATCATTCAGTAATAAAGTTAAAGAAGTCAAATAAGTATGGGTTTTAGTTCTGGATTTGTCATTAAATGTTTCCTGGCCGGAATACATGAAAGGATTAGTGAGTGTGTAATGTGATTATCTACTAAACAACTAAAGTGCCGTCAAAGTAGAATAGAGAAATGGGAGAGAGAGAGACAATGAAAAGAGGCAGGGGAAGAGAGAGAGAGAGAGAGAGAGAGAATTAAAGAGATACTGTAGATCAAACAGTGATTCTGTGACAGATTATGGGATTATTAAATAACAACTTGTTTCAGTAATGACAACAAAGCACAAGAAGCTAGTGTTTTGAGTTTTACATTCACATTTGCACTTTACGTTTGATCCATTTAGCGATATTAACCAAAGCAACTTCCAGTACATTTGTCAATAGGTAAATAGGTCCATACACTTGACAGACTTCACTCTTGCCCCTCCGACCAATAAACACCCTTTTAAACAGATCACAACGAAGAGCTTTGTTCTGAGAGAATTAAGAGTGAGTAAAATGTTCAGCGTGCTGAATCAATTACAAGAGGTGAGATGCCTGTGGCAGGGTACTGCGATTTGTCGGCAGATGTTATCACACGGGGCCATACCGAGCCAACCCGAGGCTACATCACCTATGTACATCTTACCACTGCATACATTAAACAAAAAGAAGTATTGCTCACATTGCATTGAGAATGTGCTCTTTCAGGAACACCCCGCTATCTGGTGATTAATCACGTCTCCTCTCATAGAAACCAGCCAGAGGAGCCAGTTGCTAGTTCTGCCGTTGACGTGCGATAATCCCTGCCCATCCGCAAACCGTCCGATCCGCTTAGCGTTGCGTTGACACTGACCCGCGGACCCCGCTGAAGTCACCGGTGGTTACAGTCGTCCTGGGAGGGCCCTCTGTGTGTGGCGGGAGCTAAGGGCAGACGTGGAGAAGTGATTTGACAGATGCTGGTGCGTTTCTATCCTGCTGTGCCTGTATGTGCACTGACAGCTGTCAGATACCTTGGCCGTCACGTATCCTTTGTGCAGGCGCGCGCACACACACACACACACACACGCACACACGGGCACGCACTCATGCACACACACATGCATACACACACAGACAATGGTCGCATGTGCACTCTCACTCTGTCTCTCTCTCTCTCTCTCTCTCTCTCTCTCTGTCTCTCTATCTCTATCTATCTCCATATTTCTCTCTCACTCTGTCTCTGTCCTTCTCTCTCTCTCTCTCTCTCTGTCTTCATCTATCTCTTGCGCTCTCATTCCTACAGTTCTGGTGCACGTGCCTGCGCCCATGAGGTAGGTCGATGCTGTGTTCTGTTTGCTCACGAGCACAGGGGATATGTAAGGAAAAGGCCCGTGGGAGGAAGAACCATAATATTTTTTGACACCCTGGCTAAAGTAGAAGTCAATATAAAGGTATAGTCACCTATTGCAAGCTAATGCTCTTATTGTCACATTCACCAAATATCTCCTCGTATTTTGCTACTTCTATGTGCATGCTGAAATAATAATTTGATACTTCTACATAGCCCTGGCCCTGTAAATATGGACATATGGATATAAATATGGACAAACAAAGTGCCAAATACTGCGTTTAATGTTTGGGGTGGAACTTCTGAGGGAGTATGTTTTGATTTGAAGTGTTCTCAAGAATGACTAACCCAGCCTTTAATATGGTAATGTTTAATTCAACATTTTGAGTAGGGATGCACATTATGTATTGATTGATGAATAATGAATAAACGTATCACATATTTTCTTTATCGGAATCATATCGGAAACTGACAATCTGTCCGATAATTTAGCCTATAAGAATGTAATGTTTAATGTGCGTAGATCAGACTGTATGCTCCATCCAAATAGAGCTGCTGTTGTCGCACTGATGATGTCATATCGCTGCGTATTCAACGCATTCCTGCATAATCAGCCATTAGCGGAAACAATAACAAACAATCAAAACCATCTTTGCATTGATTAAAACCTTCAATGCAATTTCAGAAAACAGTGTGATAATTAATGGCGGTCCTAGTATTTCAATAGGCTCACCGTGTTTCATGAGCAGGTTACCTGACCGCTTGAGTAGTCTTTTCATGTAGCCTAGCTGGTTACAGTTGTACTGTAGTAACCAACATTGTAACTACAAGATGTCATGCAGATGAAGCAAGATGAAGGATCACAACCTGAATTAGATCAGAAGTATATTCCAGAACCAGCGACACATAACCTCCTTCTCGCAAAAGTTTCATACAGACTTGTATGAAAGCTGAGATGAAAACGAGATGGTTGTAGACTGTTCAAACTGATCGTGGGGAGAAGGGAGTAACATGCTGGTGGGTGGCACCCTATGCACCGCAGTCTCGGCTCAGCATGCAAAAGAAAATATAGCTGCGTGGACAGCTTCCATTTCATTTCATTTCATGTTGTACATGTTAGCACTACACACCAGAGACTGTAGCCTACTCTCACCGAACCGAAGGTGGCAAGACTGTAAACGATCGCACGTGAGTGTGGATACAAGGACGTCGCCAGACATTCTTGAACAGGAGGGCTAAGATTTTTATAGGGGGTTCTATGGGCATGCTAACCTGACACACCAGCTATCTGTGTCTGTTAAGACACATCCATCTGGTTAGCTGGCCATTGAAACAGTTTCAAGAGGGCAGGCATTTCCCTCTGGCATGTTTACACACATGCCACGGTGATGCTGGAATAGATGGGAAAGGGACAGTTCAGCAGATTACGATAATGCAACACTTTATGCTTGTCCCTGCAATGGTACTGCTTTCATTTACAACACTGACATTTTCTCTAAAGTGTTACTGGTCTTTTGGTGGGAAATTAGGGATACAGATTTCCTTGAATAGCTTATAGATTTGTTATCCCATTCATAGATGACAGGGCTCCAGAATAGGTGCTCTTTACTGAAAATGTTAGGAGCACCAGCACAAACGCACCACTAATCGACGCAATGCAGCTCATTAATATGTTTCAGTGTTTCGTCTAGGTCATATCTTTTCAGTAGTGGAGGGGAAAAAGGTTGTTATTCACTTAAACTATCAACATGCCACTCTGTCCCCATCCATCAACACCAAAAATGCGCTACAAAAATCGAAATATGAGTTCCATCTGATAAACAAAATCCCAATCAAATAAAATCAATAATATACACCATCACAAATGTGTACCCCATGGCCACGACTCCCTGTAATCTACCAGAACTACTATTTTTTAATAATGTTTAATATTTTACATTTCGACCACCATCAACCACTTCTTCAAGTTCCGAAAAACATTTTTATTTTTTTATTTATCGGTTATCGGATCAGTATTTACCAAAAAAAGTTGGAAATTATCGGTTATCGGATTGGTGGGGGAAAACCTATCTATTCCGTGCATCTCTATTTTTGAGGCTTAACTGTTAACTAGACCTACATCAGTGGTGTCTTGCTAATCTTTTTCCATTTTAGACCAGTACAAGCGCAGTTGTGGGGATATCTGTGACGGCGGTATCACCCACTGCGCTCAGTGATCAAATCCTGTGTAGTCCATGGGAGTGCTAAGGTGCTGCTGTCTCCAGATATGTTCATACGGTGCACATGAGAGACCAGAAGGACTGACATGTTGACGGCTGGGCGATAAGGAAATCAACCTGTACGGAAAGGACTTGAGCGAGCTTCTACCTGATAAAGGAATGATAAGTGGAAGAGTGGGCAATAAGGAGAGCTAATCATGGTTTGTGGCTGAAGGTGTATGTGTTTTGAGTCATTGGCACATGGATAAAAGCGTGGTGGTTGGGGAGGACGTTGAAAGCAGGAGACCGAGGGACGGGGGTGGAAAAATCAGTAATTAGTGTAATTAGGAGGTCAGGACTAGGTAGACACTGCCAATATGTCACCTCTCATTATAAGCCATGAAGTAAACACGGGTGCCTAATGCAAGGCAGCACGCATTCTGAAGACATTTTCTGTGTCAATGTAGATTTTAGTCTTTCCAGTCACGGTCCGTTGCATATCAAGACTTGCCAATAAAACATCGGGTCTGGAGTCCATGTAAGGAAACATTTCACAGATTAACTGGAGAGGTCCAGCTAGTTTTGCTGCTGGAGCTTTTGAATAGTTGGGCAGAATTGGCTGTAGGTTAATTAACCTACTGCACTGTACGTGGCGAGGGGTTAAATCTAGTTAAAGGAGGATTATACGTGTTCACCAGCCTCACATTGATGTTTTGGTCAGTTACAGCAAGAACACCATTGTGTTACTGTAAGGGGGGGGAATCCTACCTTCTCCTGTTCTTGTTAAGTTCTTGGAATATTGGCACTTCTTACAATTACATTAACGTTCAGTAGCCATGTTGTCTTAACACAATGTAGTATGTCAACCGGTGTAAGATCTCTTCTACTATTGAGAAATATGCTTTTGTTTGTTGTAAGTTGCTTTGGATAAAAGCATCTGTAATGCTGTACATGTAAGTAAGATACACTTTGAACTTGGATAACATACGTTACTTTAAGCAATTACAGACTGGGATAACAATACTGAATGTTAGCTTTCCTGTCTTGTGCTTAAGACCATTTTTGTATTCCGCTTTGCGTCGGTACACTTGCATTTATCAGGCAACTCTGCTGTACTCTAAAGGAGTGCTACCGCTAGCTGTCTGGCAGCGAGGGAAGCCCATTAAAACTTTACCACTGCCACATAAACACTCTACTGAAACAATTTGTTTGTTTTTGTTTTGTTGTAACTACACTTACAGTATGTTTTTCTTCTCTTTTTCATCCTCCAGGGACACTGTTGCTAGGGCCACTGAGCCCAAGCCACTGTGACAAATTGGGATTTGAGATGACAAAATAGGCTGTTTAATAAGCATGGCAGAGGGGATTGGACTCTGGCGTCGGGGGTTCACTTGAATAAGCAGACTGTCTGAACTACTCCTAGGGTACACTTTGATTACAGCTTTCATCCGCCTGATATGAGATGCTGGGGAGGAAGTAGAGCGTGTCTATCTCTCTGTCTGTGTCCTATATGTGTGTGAACAGCGCACGCTGTACTGTATGTACATGCTGTAACCATGCGTAGATACGTTTGTGTGTGTGTGTTTCTGTCTGTGTGTGAGAGACAGCAAAAGCTCACATCAGTCACCAGGGATATATTAAACAGGCCGGGGGGATTGTGGCTGTACTACTGTACCTTAACCTAGGGCTGGGCGATAAATCAAATTAAATTGATTAATTAACATTTTAGTTTTTTAACGATTTGAAAAAAGCCTAAATCACAAAATCGAGATTAATGATTTCACTCAAAATTAACATCTGGAGCCTCGCCGAAAGGCGGCACTCCCCCTCCCGTTGCTTATCACATGTGCGTTCCACTGGAGAACACCCACCAGTTTTCCCAGCGCAACCAACCCACCTCAATCACAACACATTGATTGCCTATCGTTTGAACTTATCTGGGGGTTATATTAAGATGGAGAAGTCTTTTGGTTTCTGTCAGAGCGACGTGGAAGTCGTGTGGCAACATTTCTGGTACAAAAAGCCAGCCCTCTGGCTTATTTATTTAGGGTTGTTACATACTGTAGTCTACATGTTTTAAAATGAGCAAATATTTGCGATTAGCATTTCTTAAGTTTTTACGCTTTTGTTTGTTTAATATCTGTTATGCAATTACATGCATGACATAGATTGGGATTAACCACACTTGTTGTGATATGTACTGTAGCCATTTCCAATTATATTTGTAGATATTAGTTGCATTAAGCCTTGTATAATAGGACATGTAACACTAGGCTATTACCCTACTGACATGTCTCTATCTGGAGTTGGTCCCTGGGCGCTGCACAGCGGCTGCCCACTGCTGCCCACTGCTTCCTTGAGGGATGGGTTAAATGCAGAGGATTCATTTTGCTACATGTATGTGTATGTGACAATAAGGCACCTTTACACTTATACTAGCTCTGTAATTGGCTCTCTCTTTTCTACAATAGTTATATTATCATACCTATTATTAGGCTATGCTATTCCAATTCACTGTATAGGGTATACACCACCTATTGTATAAATTGTATGCTAGCATTAAAGTATGCATATTTCTCATATCATACTATAGCCACAGACATACCCACTCAATATTTGTTAAAATATATTAATGTTTCTCCAATCACTGCCTACCAGCTTAATTTCATTTAACTAAAGTTATTTGTTGATATTGCACATACTGTATGGCATAGACCTATAGCCTACAGTATGGCATATCGTTTTCATAAACAAAACCATTTTTCAGTAATTTTTTGTCATTAATTGATTAAAAATCGATTAAAAATCGTTATCGTCCATCATACTGAAAATAATCGAGATGAGAAATGTAGGCCATATCGCCCAGCCCTACCTTTACCCCGGGCTATTATCTTCCAAATATAAACACCTTCCTTTACATGCGTATGCAGCAATGCCTTTTTCACCGTGGCTGCTGACTGATTATTAGAGAGATAACATATCCCCCCTCGTGACGTGAGGCTGAACAGCGGTGTCATTCACAGCGCGAGTTGTCTTGTGTATGTGTGCATGGCTTAAATGTATTGTGATGGAGAGTGCACATCTCTGTGTGTAAATAGAACACGATCAATATGTTGATGCCCATATAGAGGCCAAAGTAAACCACCCGCTCCGAGGCCTGAGAAAATCCATTCAGCAGTGAAACAGAGCGACGGTGGAAAGATGAAAGAGGAAAAAGAGAGAGATAGAGCTAGAGATAGAGAGAGCGATGGGGCGTTGGAGGGAATACCGCATATGTTCTGACCTTGGGAGCAATTAGCGTGACCAGAGACAGATGCAGGAAGAGAGACAGTCTGATCAGAATAAAGGATGGACCCATCCCTAGATCTGCATGTAGGGGGGATAGAGCTCTCAGAGGGCACAGTCAGCACCACCGGGTATATCCCAGAAAAGACACACACGCACACACACACACACATTGCGTCTTTACAGGCCCCACCCGTGCATCTACTACTGTAGCATTCTCTCAAATGCAGCATGTCATTCTTGATTTTGTACACTGTTATGTTCCGTAAGGTAGATTTCAGAGATATTCCATGATGTTCCTATACTGTAACTTAATAGCTGTAAGTTTGTGTGGGTGGAACACAAACACAGTCACAGTCACAATACATGTATGTCATTTTTTAAATACTCAACAAAACAAATGTGCATCAGTACACAATTATCATTTCAAAGGTTTTGATCCATGAAAATTATCATTATTAAGCATAATATGATGTATAGTACCATATTTAAATTATCTAATAGTCAGCAAGAAGCATCTTACTACCTCTAATGGGGTTTCAACCTGCACAAATATGTTAGCATCCGTCTGCATCCAATAGCATGTCCAATAAGCAGATGCTCTGTCAAACACAATGACAAATTATTGTTACATGTTAGGAGAGAGACCATTGAGAGGAGAGAGACCAGTGACAGCAGAACATGTTAAATGTTTACATTAAAGGTCATTCTAGGGAAAACTTTAAACTCAATCAAAACACAAACCACACTCCCTTTAAGGACATAGGGTGGTCCCTCAGAAGCTCCGCCCCACACATTGGAATCACATTGCCAAGGCTAGGATAGTGTTGTTGTGGTCTGCACTTTGTCTGTGATCCCATTTACAGAAGTCAGGGCTGAGTAGAAACACCAGATTATTGTTTCAACACGCACAGAAATACGGACAGCTAGTTGACCATGAGTAGATATTTGCTGAATTAGACAAAAAGTGTGTATTAGCCTACTGATTATATAAGGTAAATGTTAAGAATATTATTATGCATAAGTAACTTATTTCAGGTCAGTATAACTCCTACGGATAATACAGTATTTATTACGTGTCATCTAACACCACTTGACAGACAGAGGAGGTTGAGGTTAGCATTGCTTGCTGGTCAGAGCATCACTAAGCAAGATGTGCAGGTTCAAATTGTTTTCTATAAGTCACCTCTGTGGGGGATTTGTGCTTATCCCTCACCATTGATTTGTTGCTGGGGTTCATTGAGTGAGAGGGAACGGACGAACAGCAAGGTGGACCAAAGGGAGAAGGAGAGAGCCGTCCGAGAGTCTGCATACTTCCCCTGGACCTCCTGAGGGAGATGGAGGAGAGAGGGGGATGATGAGGTGAAAATAGAGAGTTGCTGAGAGAGGAATGGACAGAAAAAGAGGGGCTGATAGAGGAGGACATGGGTTTGTGGGTGGTTGTATTGGTATCGTTTTCCGCCTCAGATTCACACATACTTGACTTATATATATATATATATATATATATATATATATATATGTATGTATATACATGTGATATTGAACATGCTCTAGCTGCCACCCCCCAACCAGAGAATGGTCATGGGAAAGCACCAGTATGACATGCCACTAAACAGTGTGTTCTGACGTTTACATTTAGCATTAGCAAACTAACTTCCCCACGGTGGACGGAGCACGTCGTTAGGTCAGGAAATCTTTTATGAAATTACATTCATTTATTCAGTCGACTAATGAATGCATGAATTCCTTTTCTCACACTCAATCCTGTTAAAGCATTGATCAACATTATCACTGAAGGCCACATGGTAAATCTGTCACACATAGTATGACTTGTATCACAACTTTCAGCGGCCTCCTTGTCTATCTACAGTATAATCCCGTGCTAGTAACTCTAAAAGATGAGGCCTTTTTACACTAAACAGCTTGTCTCATGTTAATGTATCATACTGTTTCTTTCTTTCTCTCATCATTTATGTGGAGTTTTGTTTTTCTGTCTTTCATTGTTCTTTCAAGCTCTTGTCTGTCTGCCTCCGTTGTTCTCTGCTCATAAAGCCGGAGAGGCATTCACCCCATGACTCGCTGGCTTCAATTTCACTTAGTGGCTTAATTAGCGCTGAGCGTTTTCAAGGCAAACAATAGGAGACGAATGAAAAACAAATACAATCAACGCGCTGTCTTATTAACCAGGTTGTCTGAACCCCCACCTCCCTTCATGGCAGTACAGTACTGCCACGGGTGTTCTGTACACTCCAAAGTGCCGAGGCAATAGCAGGAATGTAAATATGAGTTTGCATATGCACACACAACAGCATTGTAAGTTTGCATCAGTAAAGGTGATATTTCACCATAGGTTTGTGTTGTGTTTATTATTAGTGGGTAGGTGGCAGCACACTTTGACCTGGAAAGAACAATAACAACATTTAACAACTTCAATCAATGAAGCTGACTTTAAAGCTGTACTTTAAATTTACTTTCAAATTACCAAGATATTGTACATTTCACTAAACAAGACACTTGCATCAAATACATTCACAGGTTGAATGCCAATGAGAATTAGTCATATAGATCCCCCATCAAAAGCAACATTCGTATTTCAAACCCACAACTTTCAAGTAACTTTCCACTGACTAGTTTCCATATTTGCTTGATCTCGCCTGCATGAAGTGCATTTCACCAAGAAGTGTGCATCTCCATTTGTGTTTGTTAGGGAGCATCTTGCCATTCATCTTCAGAGGGCCCTGTTGGCTGCACCTATAAACACGATGAGTCCAAATTAGTCGCTCAGAAAGCCTGTGGCCTTGAGTAATGCTGTCCTACCCCCAAGCTACATTATTGAGCAATGCTAATGATCCCAGCTCCACCACTCATTTACTGTCTCTTCAAGACCATTTCACTGACTCCTATATGATTTTCTCTTTTTTTACCATGGTTATTTTACAGCAGGGTTTATTATTTTATACCTGCACCCCAACGCTACACACACACGCCTTTAAAATAAGGCACGTATCCATTGGGAGTACGATGGTTTGCACTGACTTGCTGAATCTCTCTCTCAAGGTTTTGGTAAGCGATGCAGCTCCTCCAGGTTTTTAATAAGCAGAGTGTGTGGTGTGTATGTGTGTGTGTGTGTGTATGTGTGTGTGTGTGTGTGTGTGTGTGTGCGCGCATGTTTGCATGCGTGCAAGTTTGAACGGTGAGCCGGTAACGAGACGAGCACCCCTCTCCAACACCGCGACCGGCGCTGTTTACTCGAGCAAATCCCGAGCAAGGCCACGGTGCTCCGAGAGAGCTTTGCTCCTGTTAATTGGTCATTAAAAGTAGTGGTTCGCGGGCTTCGCTAAATCTTTAAAAAGGCCATGAAATAATAAAAAGGGAGGTTTGTCACCATGGTTAGCTCCCCAAACCTGGAGAGAGAGATAGAGATAGCAATAGAGCAGGCGCAGCAATACTCGTTTTGATCATTATCCACAGAATTAGCATGACTGATAATAATTGCTCCATTTGTTTTTGGCCTTGCACATGATTGTGGGTGTGGGGTCTTTGTCGGCAAAGGCAAAGATGTTGGCATTTATGTTTGTGGTAAGGATGGGGGCAAACAATTTGGGGGAAAATGCAAAGTCTTGTTAGACAAAGGCTTTGTCACGCTTGCACAGTGCACTTGCTAGCTTAGCAGCCTACTGTACAGTGCGTAACAGTTAGCCATAAACGCCCACAGATAGATCTTATGATATCAAAGTTCTCTGTCACTGCGCAGGGAAAGAAATGGCAGCAGCAAGGACAACAGGTAGAAAACCACACAGACATAGACACGTTCCACACACACGCACAAACACACACACACACACACACACACACACACACACACACACACCATAAACTCGACTGAAGCCTCTAAGCCTGCTAAGAGCAATGATTCAGTTATCCTTGGATGGTTTCTCATATCGATTTGAACCAGGAGGGCCCCCATTTCTCAGCTCCACACTGGGCTGCTTGAGTCTGCATGTTTGCAACATACCAACGGTTGGTGTGTCAATCTGCTGCTGAGAGATGGAGAAGAAAGAGGGGAAGAGAGACAGAGAGAGAGAGAAAGGAAAGGAATGGGCACTGGCACTCTAGGGCAATAAACCTCTCTCTCTCTCTCTCTCTCTCTCTCTCTCTCTCTCTCTCTCTCTCTCTCTCTCTCTCTCTCTCTCTCTCTCTCACACACACAATATTGTCATTTAAATGAGCTCCCTTGCAAGTGTGTGTGCCCAGACTGAAACATGTTCATAGTATTCACACACATGCGCACACACACACACACACACACACACACATGCATACATACATACCGGCACCCATGACCGGTACGCAATTGCACGAAAACACACACCCAATTGCTGGGTTATCAGTTACAGCTGTCAATAGCCATACAGTGGACTGTTAATCAACAGCCATGAGCTGCACTGCCCACAGTGCATGTGTGTGTGTGTGTGTGTGTGTCTCACAGAAATGTGCATGCACATACACCTTAAAAGACACATATTCTCAAACACATACACGTGCACACATGCACGTACAGTAGCCTACACACACAAACTCGTATGATCACACACAGAATGGACAAAGTGACCTTTCCTGCTGTGTGGCCTATTCTGTGTGGTGTGTGTGTGTGTGTGTGTGTGTGTGTGTTTGCGTGCACGCACCTGCCCTTGTTCCTTTCTGCTCAACCTCTCTTTCTTCATTGTCTCAGAGAATGAACGGATGAGTGTCCACTGAGACGAGTGATTGACAAATGTTTGTTTGAGTCCGTGAAGGATACCAATGTCGGTTTTATCATAACGCGCTAAACACACGTACAACCGTGACACTGTAAAGGTGGATAAAAAAAAACAATAATATATATATATATATATATATATATATATATATATATATATATATACAGTATCT
>JAODLL010000008.1:3599382-3628376 GCA_026546735.1 Forbesichthys agassizii
CGTGCTGGGGGCGCTGTCTGGTGCTGAACCGGTGGCTCGGCGTGGTCTGCTGCCGGAGCGGCCGCGAACCGTGACAAGAAGCATGAATTGGCTGTACTAGGTATGCGATTGATGCAAAGCCCAAAATACAGAATGGTAAGTGGACTGCATTTCCAACCTTCCAGCCACTCCATATGCTTTACAATATAGCCTCACATTCACTCATTCACACACACATGCATACACCGATGGTGATTGCTGCCATGCAAGATGCGACCAACCACCGGGAGCAGTTAGGGTCAGTGTTAAGAGTACCACATTACAAAAGTAATGTAAATAAATATTTTGCTTTTTGCTGTAACGCAGTAACATAACGCATTACAAATAAAATTTTGGTAATACTACACCTGTTACAATCTCAGTAACGCAAGTTACAATGCACTTTTTAACCTGACATTAAGTGGTGTTTGGTTTTTTACTTTTTTTTTTCAATTGTTTAAACACAAAAATGATATATAACTCATAGTTATTTAAACCTTCCACTTGGGGAGCAAAACCACAGCACAGATCGGCACAACTACATTCTCAGCCTCACACAATCTACTAATGCATGGCCTGCACAAGGATGGATTCCCCATCCAAGAAAGTTTGTGTCTCACTGTCTTGTGAGAGAGGACATACAATAACCTGTGATTAGAACGAAATGCTAAGGCCAGATCCAACTAGGCATAGAAATAATGCTTTGGGTTTTCATTTTTTACTGTGATTTAGTCTTTTTCACATATTCTTTTCTTGTGTTTACAGTATGTACTATATTATAGTTTCAGTAGAATATGTTCTCTTCTAATTTTCAGTACTACAGGTAAATGGAAATGCATTGATGTGTTGTCTGAGTTTACATTGTAGTGAGGAATATAATTGGTACTGGTGCATTTTATTTGATCAAAAAATACATGTACTTTAACAATATTTCTGAAGAAATCAAACCTAGACTATACAGTATCCTTAGAAAAGGACAAATGTTAATAGTGTTTTAGATTTAGCACTGCAGTGTCTAGTAGCTAATTGGCTTCTAACTGGTCCAAACAGAAACTGATCATATGAACCGTGTGCCATACTGTACGATGAAAACATTTGTTTTTTATTCATTATTTTGCAGTTTTGAATGAAGTGTTTCAATTAGCAAATTATCTGAGGTGTGTATGGTTGTGTGAATAGTGTGTAGTGTTTTGACAAAAATAGCCCTGTTTTCAAAATTGTGTTTAAGCAATCGAAAAAAAAATGTAACAGGGTAAGGGCTACAGTAGGGTATAAGAAGCAATTGGGACAAAGGAGGCAGTTGCCTGTTGCCCTCAATGGGATTTCTGCTTCCTCTCATGTGATAAAAGGCTTAATAGCCTAAGTGCATAGTTCAATTTTATTTTGTGATTGTAATTAAGTGACTAGTAACTATATTCTTATATTAGTCTACAGCACTTTAGTCAGAGAGATAAAGAGATATGCCACTTGGCATGATGGCTGTGAGTGTCAAGACTTGCCTATAAGGACTTTGCTTTAGTTAAGGGGACAAAAATGTCTTCAGGCATGATAGCCTTTTAGCCAACACTACTAAAATGCAGATTTTTCTTTTCTTTTCACTGAATGACAAATTAACTTGCCAGAGAGGACAAGTGCATGCCAATGTTTAATGTCGAGCCCTGCTTCAATAGGCTGTAGAACTCCAAAAAAAATTGGATTAGCAGGCAGTTTGCAATGCAGCTTTCGAGGAGACCGTTTTCATCATTTAAATGACATTTGTTATTACAGATAGTAACGTACTGAGAAGAAAAAGGTACCATACTGGTATAAAATGTGAGGCACTGACCTCACCGTTTCCAATGTGAACGATACAAACTGTACATTGCCTCCACTGTGCGTGATACCTGCCTATAAACTCAATTTGAGCAGTTTAGAAGGCCAAATCATAGGCCTATTTCTGCTGTAATGTTGGTGAAATTAACTCAAAAGTAACACAAAAGTAGTGTAATGCATTACAATTCAGAGACAGTAATACTTTAATACAACTAATTACTCTCAAATGACAGTAACTAGTAATATATAATGTTACATTTTGGAAGTAACTTGCCCAACATTGGTTAGGGCTTGGTGTCTTGCTCAAGGACACCTCGACACTTAGTGAGGAGTTAGCCGGGATTGAACCAGCGACTTCTGGATCACCTGTCAAGTGAGTGTAACTTTTGAAATACATATTTGTTACGCTAACATATATAATAGGAAACAATCTGCATGTCAACCTACGCCGTAGGCTGACGCGTAGGTTACGCCCTATCTGTAGGTTACGGCGGAGCTTTGACACATTAGCACCATTGCACCATTATCTACACTTCCCCTGCAGCCACACAGCCTGTTGTATTTCAAAATAAAGTGCAACAATACGCTGTAATTAGCATTTGGGTGTAATTGAAGAGTGCAGCTTTAATGCCGGTCTTGTGATTCAATCGTGCTTTCTTGTACACTTTGCACTGTGAAACACGCCAAATAACTGAATGATACATTCACAACTGTTTATATAAATCATATAAACGAATGTTTGTACACATTAGCTCATAAACACAGAAAACAAAACAGGCTGGACCTTACAGTAAGTAATACACACAGTATAGGCTCACACACTCCAAAGTCCTGAAGACACTTGCAAATCCATAGATCCACATTTTCTCTGTGACGGGAGGGGGAAGAGAAGGAAGTAACTATTTCTGCTGGAGGTGTGCGTGTGTGTGTGTGTGTGTGTGTGTGCGCATGTGTGCGAGTGCGTGTGTCTGCGTGTGTGTGTGTGTGTGCACTCTTGGCGGCACGCCCCCCGTGGCTGTATCTGAGGCGCTGTATCAGACCTAGGTGTTATCACTCATCCTGATTCCGTATTACAGCATGACGGATGAACCCCCGCGGGCCGGCGAGCGTCTCTGTGCGCTTATTACCGTGCCTCTTAAGTGGGAGTTGATTTAGCTTAAATAGGTTGTTTCATAAGGAGACGACACCAGCGCTGTCACCGGCACACTGCTCTGCGCCACAGCAAACCGCCACTCTAATTGAATAATGCCTCTTCTACATACCTATTAGGAGGCTTAGGTACAGAGTGCGCCCCAATAATTGCTTATACAGCCTAGCTAATTCGGCCTCCAACACACGCGTGCATGCACACACCTACCTAATATGCTTTATGTTGCTAATATAAGCACATACCCTTTTTGTATAGGCTAGCATTATCCTGTATCCAATGTTTAAACATATGTAGCTATTTCTCAACTGTGTTAGCAAACAAAAAAACGAATAAGCGCACTATTTCAGTCATACATTCAGGATTTGATGCTGCATAACTAATTTCCTAATACATTTACTTGAATCCAACTGAAACGGTGCATTTTGTGAAGGAAAGTACAACAGTGCTATTAAAGCTACACTATAAGGGATTTGCGTTTCATTAGCATTTCACTGGGACATATTAACGCATGCATGTTCTAATAATACCACTGCTTTAGTGTGGAGGTGGTTACGATGGGATGAGGGACAGGATAAAAGCAATTTGATTAGGCTAACGAAACGTTACAGCGTTTCCAGTCTCAGTTGGCGTTAAGAGATTATTGCTGATGCAACAGTGCAATGGAATGTAAACTGTGAGATGAACCTGTGCCAAGTGTCTAAGTGAACAAGGCACCATGGAATCATGCCAGCAAAAACACATTCCCGGGGAAGTTGACGTTGGCCGTCAATCACAGACTGTCAAATGGAAATGTACCTCCTATCCCATTTGTTATTAGCCACCAACTTGATAAGTTTGTCTAATAAGACAAAAGGCAACACAGATTTATAAGTAGGTGTACAAACACACTTAGATAAACTTTGGTGCTGCCTGTAGAGAAAATAAGGAATATGTGTAGAAGTTGAATGTGGGTCCCAAATGTTGTGCTTGTTCTTCAGTGTTTGTCTTATTGTAGGCCTAACACAAGTGTCAGTGAACTTTACAAGCACTCAAAAATGTACTTGATCTACTTAATATTTTATGAATGTAATTAAGTTAACACATCAGGCCACAATGTCACCTGTGAAATGTTTTCAAAGCCTGACAGCGTCCTCATATGAATTATAGCCGTATTAAATATTTTTTCTCTCTTTCACAAGCAGGATGTTACAAGTAATCTTTTTTTATGGTTTGAGTCAAATTTCTATGCTAAGTAAGCTTTACATCCATTCGCCATTGAAATTAAAGCAGCCAACAGTTAAGCAGTTACCACTCAGCTCCCTTTAGGTAACATTCAATTTGTGTTCACATTCCTTAGGAATGTTATAGAAGGACCAATAGACTCCATCAATATTGTAGTCTGTGTGACAGATGCATTGTTGCACAGATGTTATGATTCTCTGCTTACAGGTTAACTTAAAAGACACACAAATACCCGCACAGACACAAGCTCATGCACGCGCGCACACATTCTAGGTCCACATAAAACTATTAAAAGAACATTCACCATCAGGGCATGCACACACATATTCATATGTAGAATGTGAGCAAGAACACACACACCCCCACACACACAAACAGACAAATCCCTAGTCTACATGAAAACATTAAAAGAGTATTCACTGTTGCTAACTGTGCATACACACACATTTGCACTCAAACATACCCCATGGGTGCACGTCTGTGCCACCCTGTGCCTTTCCCCATTTGTGCCTGTGATGCCCTCTGGTTGCAGTTGATTGATGACGGTCGTGGCAAGGCAGATCATTTGGGTGGCCCCGAATACACAGGACGTAAATCAAATCAGCCTGGCTAATGATTCTCAGGCGTTCGCTTGGCAGCCGTGGACACAACCCTATCGGGTGTGGGTGGGGGTACAAAGAAAATATCAATATGTCCCTAAACAATTATATTTGACCAGAACTGGATGGTTTTAATAAAGTTAATAAAGTTTTATTATTGTTGGTTTTTTTTTAAGACGGGGGATTACGTGACATTCTTTTTATTGAGTCGGCATGTGCTTTGGCGTTATTGGTTACTGTTCAGTAGTAGATATAAGATAGCAGCTAAATACATGATGACATACAGTACTTAAACATTAGCTAATACTTGCAGTGCTTAGATGAAAGGTGAAGTCTGTTAAAAACCAGAACAAGCAAAAAGACTCAAGGGAACTAAATAATCTATTCAACATATAAAAGGCATCTCCTGACTATGGATGCTATCCTGTTGCTAGCTAGAAAGTGATGGATATCTGAGGCCGCCCTCCAGCCTCCAGGGGCGGCCCATTACAACTTTTCATTAAAACGTCTGCCCAACACAATGATTTGTTCATAATTTATGGTGCCATTACAGGATAATTAGTGCCAGAATCCCTGTGCCCTGACCACAATGCCACACTTTAGCCACACTAGTAGCTAACAGCAGGTAGCTAATTGGCTTTAGCCACACTATAGCTAACAGCAAATGTTACTGTTGTACAATATAGCACATGGGGCTTGTACTAGTTGGGTCAAATCAGTTTGCAGTCTTAAAGGTGCTGACCCCATAAACCTTATTGACGTGACCCAAACGTGCCACCGATGAAAGGTCTACTTTCTTCGGGTCTATAGAAAACGATCTGTTAAAGTGAATTTGTCTGATTCTGTTCTAGTCTATTTTGAGTATGCTTATAAGTCATGTATGAGCTTGAAGCTGTATAATCAACCAAATACACTCAGGACATGTACTGTAGCTGATGTAAGCATTTCCAGGCACTTCTGAAGTCCCCTCTTCAATAGCATTTCAGAGTCACATTAGGAAGACCATAATATTATTAGTATTATGTTTTATATATTTTTATATATACTTATTAAGATTACGTCATGCTTCCAATAACCTATTAAGAAATGGTTTGTGACCGCTACTATTATTTACTCTATTTTATCATTGACAAATCAAATGGAAAAAGAACACTAACACTAACATAGCATAAATGTAAATCATTTAAATAAATTATTATTATTCTGACATGAATAGTTTAGTGCAGGCTAAAGTGTCTTTCAGTCCAATATATATTATACATTTCTTAAATTAAATTAAATTACATTAAATTAAATATAAACAAATAAATCAATATTCTAATGAATTCACGTGGGCATACTCCTTGCAGCAGTAGCAAAGTGTGTCTAGCAAAAACAAGAGTTTAAGAGTATGGCCGGGTAGAGCAAAGAGTGACAGTCCTCAGCAGCTTGTTTAGAAGCTGTTTGTGGGGGGGGATCTCATCAAAGCCAGCGCGCCCAGGCGTGAAAGTCAATCCACTGCTTGTGTGTTTTATTTATTCATTAGTGACACCAGGCTTGAAAAAGGAGAAGTATAAGAAGAGTGAGGGAGGGAGAAAAAAACGACAAGGTTCCATTCAAATAAGCATGGCATCCCCAGAGCTAGAGAGAAAGAGGAAGAGAGAGAGGGAGCGAGAAAGGGAGAGACAGAGGGAGAGAGAGAGAGGGAGAGACAGAGAGAGAGATACTGAAAGAAAGAGCGATAATAATCTTGTGCTTGGTTGGGAAGGGGGTTGCGGTATGACTTCTTTTAATTTGGGGACCCCCTCGGGGGAAATCGTCGATGGGAACACGCAATTACGACAGTCATCAGTGAAGCGCGCACATAGGGAAAGTGGAGCGCAGAGCATAAAAACCAAATAAATACCAGTACGGAAAGGAGAGAGTGATTTGAAGTATTATTATCTGGTGGTCTTAGCCCCCACTCCCCCCATTTGTAATCACTTGCATGCACACGTGCACACACAGACACACGCATGAACATGCAAATCTCTGCGTGCTTAATTTTGGAAGTGATAAACGTTACTGATGTATAGCTAATCTGTTACAGATAACTGACAGTTTCGGGGTTGGGGGAGGGTAACATTCATCATTATAGACCAATTATCTTCTTATTAGGGGTGTTGAGTGGCCCCCATAATAGGGTCAGGACTCTCATTTCAGGGTAGAAATCAATGTTAACTCCATAACAGTATTATGGCAAACCATACGTGTAGATTTCAAGGAAAGGGGTGTGGGAAGGAGAGCGGGGGGGGGGAAGGGGGGGTAGCATTAAGGGGATGCCTCCCCCTTAATATTTAGAACATGTGTATTTGCCCCCCCCCCCACCCCCCAATAAAAACATGAAAGAAGCATTGTGGGGCGTCCAAAAGCCTTTAGCCTTTGAAACGCTTGACAGTGTTAGCCGTATGCTTTCTAGACGATTTCCGGCTGTTCCAGACATTTTAATGTGCACACCCCCATCCATACAGCTGTATGCTGAACTACTTGCAACCTTCGCTTGCTACATGCTGTGCCACACAAAGAGCCATGGGAGGGATGCCAAACTCTGGCAGGGTGCTAGACCTACATGTTACAAACAGTTGACATTAACAAGGTCTCATTCCCCAATAGACCTGATCAGTGTTTTAATCCGCTATGGCCAAAATGTGTAGTATACTATTCTTGTTTTGAGTCAGCTATTAGCCTTGATAGTATGATTCCTGAAAAGCATCACAAAACACAGATGTTATGTTTTGAATGGGCAGAAAGTTTTGAACGGACATAATGATTTAACGTCCAGAGGATAATACATACATTATATGTTCATTTATCATTGACATTATTTGGTGCCACGTGCACATTCAAAGAGGTTTCTTCCCCCAAAGAAAAGAGGACAGAAGAGTAATTCATGCCTATGTATGTTGACGTAGAACAGATAGGTAAATTAGAAAAGATGATATAGACCTATGAGAATTACTTTAATTATATTCCATTACATTATGAATTGTGTGTTCGTGTATTTTATGTTTTCGACAATAAATCTTTTACAGAAAATGCAAAAAGTGTTGCATGAGAATTCACCAGAATGCAGGAAATGAATTGGTTGATGCCCAAATCTCCTGGGGAAGGACCCCCAGACGTCCCACTTAAGATGTCCTCCTCAATGTCTAAACTAAATCTATGCCCATGTGACGAACCATTTACCACTCAGGTGTTCTAACAGGCTAATCAATGGTCGTCAATATGGACATCTCCGAAACAAATAACTTGACATATCTGATTAGAAAATGTGAACTAACTAATAGTTTCTGCTTGCAAATACATTGCATTAGCTAACACATGCAATAGGCTAATTTTGATCAGATCAAAGCAATGCTAGTGTATATGTACAATATACCTGGAAGAGTCTTGGAGATTTGGCAACACATTTAAAAAGTTGAGATTCTGTTTCAGAATAACTGTGTAAGCGTGCAAATCAATTCTCCCAGGATATATTATTTTCTACACATTTCAGGAAGAGACTATAGGCTCTACTAAAGGGCGCTCAATAACTTTTTCCTTAGAGTCAGGTAAAAAAACGTAATCTGTTTAAGTGGTGGATAACTGTCGATATTGTATGGATGACTTCCCTAAGTCAACTTCTGGTATATGATTTTAGGGAATAACAATTCACAAATAACTTTCAATTTAAGTCCCCATCCCCCACCCCACAAATCAAGTTTTCCATAAAATTCTCTTTGGTGTATATTGCATTCCACTGAGTGGTCTTTATTGCTGCGGCTCTCAGGTGGGCCTTCATATAGGAAAGTCGGACCCCCTGGTCCTGTATTGCCTCTGGCTCATATTGAGACAGACACCAAAGTAGAGAGCCCTCCCAATAGGCTGACTCAGTCACTCAGCCCAACTGCTAAGTGAGTTACCTTGCTAGCAGGCTAGCTTAGATAGAATGAAACATTCCCTTGTCATTTTTATTAACCCTCTTATACCCCCACTTCCCTTCACCTAACCCTGCCTCCTTGCGCTTTCACTCTAACCCTCTCTCTCTCTCTCTCCAAACCTGACAAAACTGTCGTCTTTCTTCTCTTTTCTCCCTTACATTAACCAGCAATTCTCCCCATTGCACACCCCGAAGCCAAAATCATCTCCATTTTGCATAATGCTCCATTTAAACTGATAGCCATGACACGAGCGAGGGGGCACTCGTAGCGAGATGGAGAGAATGATGAGGCTTTATCTGCTATTTCTCTCTCGTTCTCTGTTATTCTCTCTCTCCCTCCCTCTCTTTCTCTCTCTCTCTCCTTGGTTGGCAGTTATTACCCACAAGGTCACAGTTGGCCCCTTGTCCTATGAGTCGGACGCAACCCCTTCCTAATTTAGTCCTATGCCAGGCCTGCTCCCATAAAGCCATGCGCTGTGTCTGCTCGCACTCTCACACACATGCACGCGTGCATGCACACACACACACACACACACACACACACACACAAAGACCAGTGTAACCAATTGTAACTTACTGTATTTCTCCTTCATTATTACTCCTTCAAAAACTAATAATATTACTTTACTTATTACTGTGTATTATAAGTAAATAGTTATATTACTAGTAACTATTACTATATTACTTTCACAATCACTACCCTGCCTCGCCCCTTCTGAAAAATGACAACTTGTGTAGCCAGCTATTATTAGAATTGAATCCTCTTTATTGTAACAATAATTAACTTTAGGAGTCAACAATATGTCAAAGTGAAAACATTGCAGCCTCTCAAACCAAATGACTGGACAGGTTGGTTCTATTAGCCTAGACTAAGATTGCTAGAAATATTGTTCTTGCAACGCAGTAATGCAGCATTACTTGGTTTAGTAATTGTAATATTATTACTTTTTTGGAAGTAATTAGATACACTTCTGGAAAATGTAAACTAGTTACTGCACAACACTGACAAAGACACAAACACACACACACACACACATTACCCAATCCATCCTTTATACACACCCAAGAGTGTGCTCGCACGCACACACACACACACACACACACACACACACACACACACACACACACACATATTACACAGTCATTACACACAGAAGAGAGTCAAGCTGAGCTACTGGCTGATGTTAGTCAAGTGTGGTTCATAAGGAAGGGTATGCGTGGAGGGGTCTACGATATATAAAGTATTGTTTTGAACGGGTACTGATGCGTTATGTGGCACCACCACAGCATATTGACAACATCCTCTTATTTACATGTTTTGTCTTCTCTGTCTGGGGTCTGAGTAACTTTCTTTCTTAAAGCAGACTCAAACTTTTGTACAGCAATTTACTTTGTCGTCCCTTCATGCTCAAAGTTTTTACCAAAGTTGAATTCCCTTATATGTGTTTATTGGGTCATCGGTGTTCATTTGTCATGAATAAACACAATAACATTGCTCACATTGTCTGAAATTACTCTGAAAATTGAAAGCAATGTTCCACAACTGAGACATTTTAAAACGTCTGTTATATTTGACAATTAACACAGAACATAAATCACAGAGAACAAATTTTTACAAACATAATATACACATACATACGTACATACATACATACATAATTGATCTATTTTTGTTTTCATCCAAGACCTCCACAAAAAGCCTCCAGTTCCAGGTCTTTAGGCTCAATGTATTTTATAATACAAAAAAACTTTTGCAAATATCTATGACATTTTTCGAAGTCTTCACAGAGGAAACAAAGAAGTGAGTGCTTTTGATAACTCTATCCATCTTTCCTAGCGCGACACGGTCTTAAATATTCCAATTGAGAAGTGGGCAGAGACACAAACACAATCTCATGAATTCAAATGGCAAATGCCCGGAATGCCAATGCGCTGACTCTATCCTGCTGCTACCAATTTATATTTTCCATATGGGTCCTTAAACGGCAAATGGAAAGCAGCGCGTGCCCTCATATCCCTTCCCGTTTCTCCCCTGGGGACAAAGGTGGTCAAAAGTCAAGGAAATTCGGATTCTGCTGCTCGTCGAACCAAGGGCAACCTAAACACACACCAAACAGCTCTAACAATGCTTCACTGTGGGCAGACTTGAAGCTCCCTGCTTCTGAGATCTCCTAGTATTCTAAATGGTAATTATCACACTGAGCTGCAGGTGGACACACACACACACACCAAACGAGTACACATCCTTAAGTAGACTGATGAAATGCAAAAGACAAAGAGGAAAAAGAGATGAGATGGAGTGAAAAGAGAAAGCTAGTGAAGCTGAAATGCCAAGCCAACCCACCGCCCCAAAAAAAGAAAATCAGGGAATGTGCCAGAAATATGTAAATGGCGAGTCAGAGAGTTCATGAGGAAAGGCGAGGTATAATGTGTCGTGCTGACCTGTAGGCCTAGGGCCGTGCATCCAGGGGCCCGCGGCCAGATCTCAGTGGTTATCATTATGTCGGGACTTGGTCCACCCCTCCCCCCCTCCAGCTCCATCTCTCTCCCAGGGCAAAGGTGAGGTGGCCTGGGGAACGACGGCTAACGCGGGCCGGGCCCCAGAGGTCGGCGGCGGTCGGCGGCGGTCATTAACGATGCAGTCCGAACTTACAGTTCTGCCAAACTTTCCTTCCCTTCCTCTCATCCCAGCCAGAACAACCTGACTGAGACTCAACAATCTCTCCTGAATGTTAATAGATCAAATGTTGCATAGAAGAATCTGCCAATGCTTTCCCTTAGTTAACCCAAGTAGCTTAAAAGGAAGCACACAGTATGGTCCAGTAAGAACAACACCATGCAGGGTATTTGTAATTGCTGTGATTGGTATACTTCGGGCTCCTTTGTGTCGTTTTTGTATTTCTCTTTCCTATTTCCCGAGTGTGGTGGATAGGAGATACTATTGCGATCCTGGAGGCTGTGTGGATGGTGCGTCTCCTGTCAGGTGATGTCATCGGGGGGAGATGCTGCCATGGTCAAGGACAGCATGTCGATGGAGGTGTCCCCTGTGTTGACTGACAGAGAGTTCTGTGTGCTGGTCGTCTCCTGTTCGGCGGGGGAGTTGCTGACATTGTCCTGGACAATGTGTGGGTGGTGGTGACTGCCTCTGCCACAGCCATGCCTACTGTGATGGTGGTGCTGCTAAACAGACAAACCCTATGGTTGTTGAGCGGACCTGGTTGTGACTATAGCTGGGACACTTGGTCAGACCTGGGAAGGGTCTCCTGTGGCGTTTGTCACTGCTACGTTTGACAGACAACAAAATGTATTGAATTTCTACAATGTGAAAGCACTTGCATTACAATGTGATACATTCCGTTCAAAATATAATTGCTAAACCTGGTTGCCCTATCGACACCTATTGCATCTTAACCATCATGGAGGGGTGGATTCCTCCCTCTGTGGTCCCTTCTCAATGTTTTCTCCCTTTTACCCCCATGGGGTTTGTAATGGAAGTTGTTCCATGCCTGGGGGAAGGAGCTGTTTGTTTCATGTGAAATATAGGCTTTACAAATGTACAGCCCTTTGAGACTGTAATGTGATTAAGGGCTATATTAATAAACTTGACTTGACTTGATCTATCATGACTGTGCCTCTCTGATTTTCTAATAATTTATTAATTAATCGATATTTGGCGACAGTGTATCGCAAATGGAATTGATACAATATATTGCCATATCAATATTTTGCCCCATCCCTAAATAATAACATATCATATTTTATGGAATTTGAATAAGGTTGCCTATTTTTATATTTTGTTTTGAAAGATATGGAAAGTCCATTAGCAATAACACATATTGTAAATGTATATAATATACTTCCCTTTTTAAAAATGGTAACAAGACATAGTCAAACTCAGCCCACTTAATGTATTAGAAGTACAGTATTATTCTATGGAATGTAATTTGTAGCCTATACCATGTTAAGGAAGTATTTATTATACTTCTGTAATAATGCAGGCCAATTAGAAGAAAAATAGCACATTTATTGGCAATGAGAATATTAGTGTTTTCTCCATTTCCAATACTCATTTGAAATATTGTAATATCAGTTAATGATAACATGTATGCTAGGTGTAGTAATATCTGCCATTTAAAAAAACTCTGTTTTTTAGATATTTTACTTTACAAATTAGCTAGTAGCATCATGCTTACTGTGATGTTCTCCACAGTTGTGTTTACATGTGGGGGAAGTGTGAGAAACATTTCAAGTGGGAGATTTTTGGCAAGAACCGTTACTCGTCAGATTCACCCAACACACACTGGAGACTGTCTGAAACATATGGCCCACTCCACAAATTAGAAATCATCTCAGTTTACAAAAGCGGCCTGCTTTCACAAAAGCAGTTGGTTTCATTGAGGAGAGACATCAGTGCCTGTGCCAAGAAGAGCCCAGGGTCCTTTTCATTGTCAACCTGCGTCTTTTCTTTCTTTTGGCACTGACAACACCCTCTTTATCAGTGCAATTACACCACAAACAAGCTCATCGCAGCCCTGACCAGCCTCCCCAACTGCCTCCATTTCCACGGGCAACATAATTAGTCCTAAAGAGAAAAGACCATCAATGTGGGCGAGTGTAGAAAAGACCAGCTATCATGTCCGTTTGTAAACAGCAGTTGTGTGGGGATTTGTTTTGCGTCTGTGTTCATGTGCGTTGGAAATTCCCGCCCTTATTTTCTCCTTTCTTTTTTTGGTTGTTGTTGTGTTGTTGTGTTCCTCCCCTACTCGTTCTCTTTTCCCCTGAAAAGAAAGCCTTCAAAGGAGCAATTGTGTGGAGCGACTGAAGTGGTCTGTTGGTGAGCGGACAGCAACAAACATGGCTGGCTCTAATCAGAGCCCCGGCTAATGTAAACAATGTCTTTTTTTTTGCCCGTAATGAGCCAATTTTCCGCGGATACGAGAGGGCAAACAATTGGGGCAGCGCCTTTGATGTGATTCATCATAAGGTTGGTTTGTGATCGTCTGGCACTTTTTGTTGGGAGCCCCGGTGCCGGGACGCTTTCATCTCACCCTGAAAAGAAATGGCTCACTTGTACACAAAGGGGGGGATTAAAAAAATAATTTTCTTTCTCGCTCTTTCTCTTTGTTAAAGCGACGACAGCCACCTCCCGTTATTTTTTTAATTATAAACTCCTAATCAGCTGACCTGCCCCCTCCGACAACACACAAGCGCTAAATGGAGGACGGTTGTTGGGGAGCGTTCAGGATGGGTTCTTTCCTGCCTGTGTGTGTATTGGACAGGGGTGCTCCCATTAAAAGGCGCCCTGGTGTGCCAGTGCTGGACACTGACAGGGTCTTCATTAACATGGCGGTGACAAAAGGTGACGGAGACCAAAGCGGCAGCCGGCGGGCCAGGTGCGTGTGTTCTGCTGAGCCTTTCAAGATGCTAGCGAAGCTGGAGGCTAACACTCACATCCACAAGGACAGGGAACAAGACCGTCCTGGTTTGTGTTCTGGAGGAGGTGAAGGCACAGAGAGCAAAAGATAAAGATGGAGTGAATGGAGGAATACATCTGTAACAAAAGATGGATAAAAGACATTATAGGAAAAACTAATTCAAACAAAGACCACTTACTAAAACAGATATAAGTGCTTCTCAGTGTTTAAACGATAGTAACCATGTCACCTATAGACTAACAATAATGAATTTAAGTAAAACAACGCATTCACTTAAGTCACATGAACAAACAAGTCCCTATGAGACTAGAAAAACAGCCTCATTAGCATAATATTTATTTAATATTGTATAATGTGCATAATACAGTTGACTCCTCAAAGTTCAGAAAAAGGTCCAAGAAAGAAGCAAACCAAACCAGTGAGCAAGATGGGAAAGGGCCGAGGGAGGGTATTGACATAACAAGGGTAGTCAAAGGTAGTCACTGAAGGCAATATGGGGTCCTGTGTCCAGCCCTGTTCCAATCAATCACCCAAGCTGATGTGAAGTCAAGTCCGGGCTAGGCAGTCAGCCAGACCCCCCGAACACACACACACATACATTAGCAAACACTGGCCATGAGTCAGGGGCCCTTTGGGGCCAAATGCATGCACACACACACACACACACACACACACACAGTGCACCTGCTGGGCCCTGCAGTAACCAGCTGTCAAGTCCACGTGTTTTCTGCCGTCTGTTTAGTGAAGTGTGTGTGTGTGTGTGTGTGTGTGTGTGTCCCTGCTAGAGTAAAGGGGTGCAGCAAGTTAAGGTAAACCCTGTTTTGTCTTGAAGGAAGAGCAAAGGACATATGAAGGACAGAGAATAACATGCATCTACTTACGTTAAGAATGTTATAAATCTAATATCATCATATCCAGCTAACAATGACCATGACCAACCATCTGAAATAAATGAAAATGTCTGCTGTAAGTAATGAATTATGTCACGTTTAATATTGGTGGGTTGTCACGCAGGGATCCCATATTTGTGTTATCCCCTCTGACATAATGCAGTTTATTTGAAGAAATGTCTTATATTTGTCATTAATATATAACAGCATATATAATGAAAATGGCGTAATGCATTTAATGTGTAGCCTACAAGTAGTAATTCATTTAAGACATAATTTATGTATGTGGCATGTAAACATAAACAAGTATAAACATTAACAAAAGGCAGGAAATTACTCATAAAGTGTACAGAGTTAGTCTAATGTAAAATGTATCTAAAAACAATCATTTCAAGCTTAGGTGGAATTATAAAATGCTGTTTATACAATAAAGACACATCCTACTGTTACAGGGCTTGACCTCAATGCTAAATCCTCTCACACTGTAAGAGAAATAGAAGCAAGGAAGGAATAGAAGCAAGGAAGCAAGCCAGGTCTGGCTCAGGCAACAACAAAAACATGTCTGTTTTAGGGGGGAAATCAATAATGTGTTGTGATGTGAACCATTTTCCCAGCGGCTTGGTGAACCAGCCTATTCTCCGCCCTGCCCAAAGGTAAATAGTGGACTTTGTTACAGCGTGTAGCTCTAAGCCTTAGAGACCGGTCCACTGGTTAAGCCTTGCTGCAGCACATTAGCCCTGGTCATGTCAACGGCAGATTAAACAGGCCTGGCAATATCAGGGGTGGGAGGGTTAGAGTGAAGAGGACAGGACAGGAGATTATAGAACAGAATAGCGGCTAAAAGCTAATGGCATGGATGCAAAATACAATACAGGAAAGAAGGACGTGGACAGGTACTGTAAAAGGTAAAGAAGGGAAACTAGACAACTAGAAAAATACAAATATGTTTAGTTAGCTCCTCATATAGCAAGTCAGGATGCACCGGACAAACACCGTGACATCACCCATAGCTTTTCTCATGAACGAGCTGTGCTGGCTATGGCGTCGCCATCTTTGCGGTGCCTGACTCTGCCTGTAACGCCACCTATCCATTATAATGAGATAAACGTACAGCTAATATAGTTCACTGATGAGTTATGAAAACAAATCACCCCCGCACAGTTGTCATTAAGGGAAAAAAAAAACAAAGACAAAAAAATATATTTTGAACCTGATGTGAACACGTATTTGTAAAGTTCAACATTTTAACATTGTAGTCTATGAGGATTGACTCGCTTTTGCAGCCTGCTCCAAGTGGCCATTCAATGACGTGCAGATTTTGGAGCATGTGAGTTGTATTAATTCCTCAGCACCGGAGGTTCCCGCTTAGCAAACAGTTTAACCTGATTACTTCCTGGTTGCATTCTACACACGACTCTTAAAGTTGCTACTGTTGTTTTGTGAATGCCAAATTGATTGGAGACAAGGCGGTATTCTGCTAAGCCCCTGTACAAAGTCTGAATAAAATAATTTGGACACATGTAAATGAAAAGGAGCTATGATGACTAGCTACAGAATGGGATTCTGTAAGACACAAATCCCTCATGCAAAATAGCCTCACTCTCCCCGACGTGCCTGCTACAGAGGCCAGACGGTTTTAGCCTTTTGTCTAGCAGGACACATTACATTACCAAACCTATGTAAAGTGCACATGACGCATGTAAACACCAGATCGCATTTGACGATATCCCATGTAAACAGGCAACAGGAAATCTTCAATGGAAAGGATTTCATTCGGAGTGACATAAAAGTGTCCGTGTAAACCTATACCTAAACTATTGACAGCCCCAAACCTAGCCACTAGCCAGCCGGTAGGATTGAAGCATTGAGAAGGAGATAAAGAGGTAAAAGCTTGAGTGATACATTCCCTGCACATGGCTATTTACAGGCTATTTTCCCATCATGGAGGAGGTGGTAGGCCCCAGCCTTCCCTCTCCCCCGCCTCACGGTAAATAGTATAATGGTGTGGCAGGTGGATGGGGTGATGATGTGAACGGAGGGAGAGGTGTTTAAACGCAGTGAAGAGCCCACAAGTGGAGAATCCCCTATTTCTATTTACAAAAGAAAAGCCCAAACCTCCGCTTGGCCCCTTCACCCCCTCCTCTACCTATTCCACATCGCTGTTCCGCTCTCCTCTCCCTCTTTGCCCCTCCCCCGCGCGTCCCCTCCTCCCCCACAGGACGGCAGTTGTCAATCAAATGCGTCTACCCACAATCCCTCTGGAGCTCATTGTGCCCAGGCGGTCGCTTGGGCGGAGGCAGGCGGAGACAGAGGCGCAGATGGAGGGAGCCCTGTCAATCATTGTCACTAATTATTAATTTCTGTCACTCAGGCCCCTCCGAGTCCCTCCCCCCTCCCTCTTTCTTTTGCGTATGGCGAGTCGGTCTGGCGCCCTCATGGACCTCGCCTCTCTTTTCTCCTCACAGCCCAGTCTCCTCCTCTCTACTCATCAGTTCTTCTTTCATTTTCTCCTCTATTTTTCACTCTTCCTCATTAAAGTGCTTGCCTCTTTTTCTCTCTCTCTCTCTTTTGTGTATGATCACTTGTTCTCTCCACTGCCCTCCTACAAGTAGCACACTTCCTCACACACACACTACTCTCCTATTTCTGCTCATTCTACTTCTCCTCTTTCTGCTCCCCGGGTGAATTTATTTGGTATTCCACCCCGACCATGGAGGAAAGTTCCACCGTTCATTATGTGGCAGTCTCTCTCTCTCTCTCTCTCTCTCTCTTTCTCTCTCTCTCTCTCTCTCTCTCTCTCTCTCTCTCTCTCTCTTTCCTTGACTCACAGCAGCATTATAATGCCATTCTGCCCTCTGACCACCCCCCCACACATCCTTGACCCTCAGCCATATATGTTCCCGTAGTAACAGTCACCACAACCACTACCTCTGACTCACACACACACATATGCACATCTTGTACACATACAGCCTTTTACATGGGCAGAGGGAAAATGTGCTGACATTTTTCTATTGTTTGATATTTGGGTAGTTAGTTCAGCAGATGCATTTGTTCCTTTTGTTCTTACATCAACAAGTAATTTGTTAATTCATTAGTTTGTTAGTTGCCAGGTTACTGTACGTGAGCGGCCGGTAACGGTCAAATCTCACGTGAGGTCTCAACAAGCTTATTTGCGGTACAGTGGCACATATGCTGATTGTGACTCATGTAAGCCTATATCCACATATTCACCTAAATATAAGACCAGTCAGCATCAGCAGGGGAACTGTAGCATATAGCCTACTGTGCATGCCAGAGAAGGTAAGTTTGGCCTGAGGGGGTCTGCACATATACTGTAGCGCAGGGTTAACATGGTGTTATTTGATCATCCGACACAGACAGAAACTAGTCGATATGGCCATACGTGCTCTGAGCAGCCCCAGCTTTAGGCTCTGCTATAAGGAGTCACAACATCGTTCATTGGTTCTAAAATGTAGTGTTAATACTTATGTTTGGCAGGTATAGGCTATTAAATAGCCCGGATGAGTACATTAATGTACATTTACATTGTATTTAGACTTGTATTTACACTTTTGACGGTCTCTTTAGTCGTTTTTAACACCATGATGTCTCTGATTTATCTTTAAACTTAAAATTGAAAAATGAATACACTTTCTAACCATGTCATAGGATATTTAAATAGGCAATATAAGTTCAAATATGAATATAGCCTAGGATATTATATTTACCTACCTTTGCCGGATTCCTGTTTGCGGCTACGATTGATGTCCGCTCCCTCTCTGACAATTAGACCCTACACTTTCCCCAGTCTCACCTGGCATTGTTTACATCTTCCAGTCACACACCACTGGACGAGAGTTGGTTGAACAAGCTGAAGGCTGAAAGCCAAATGTTAATGCACCTATTCCGTGGCTTACACTAAATTTGAATGAACAATCTCTGATTGTTTATATAACTATTTTCCTCTGCCAATATTTCTGACCACAACAAACACATTTAAAATATCTGCCCATTCTTCTTACTTTACTCTTCACACTTTTTTTGTTGTAACTTGTATGTGTAATATGTATGCTTCTGTTTTATGTATTTATATTGTGTTTATTTGTAATTTAATATGTCCTTGAGCGTCTTGAAAGGCGTCCTTAAATAACATTTATTATTATTATTATTAATATTATTATTGTTATTTATAATAATTGTCCAGGACACCGGTGGTGCGTGTGTCTAGATGTTTCTCGTCTGCATCTTCTTCAAGCCGGTCAGACAAGTGACTCTTCTTGGATGTATTACGAATCTCCATGTTGTAAAATCTAGTGGCAAGGCCTCAAAATCAGCATGTTTAGGGTTGTTTAAATGACCACTGTTTTCTACCATACATTTATCATAAATAAATCACATAAATCACACGTGAATGTCATAAGATGCGCTTTGCACTCAGATCTACGCTGGTTGCTACGCTGGATTGACAAATGAGGGCCAGTGTGATGAGGTAAAGAGGGGGCGTGACCCTGTGAGTAGTTCTGACAGACAAGAGACAGGTCCACTCTGCTATGGGTTCTGATTCTCTCCTCACCTCATTACCGCAGGTGAGACACACACACACACACACACACACACACACATAGAATAGTCTGGCTCAGTCACTAAAATACTTCCCACGGGTTGTGCAGTTAAAACATCTCTCTCTCTCTCTCTCTCTCTCTCTCTCTCTCTCTCTCTCTCTCTCTCTCTCTCTCTCACACACACACACACTCGTACTTACTGTTTGTGTATCCCACTGTCCCTATAGACCCTGACACAGCTAATAAAGAGCAATGCCACCAGTTATTTCTCCTGCTGAGAATGACAGAATGACAACATGTTAGAATGTCAAGTTACTCACACACTTTTCATAAAGACTCTTTTTGTCATTGGCTTCCCCCTGGTCACCCACTGTGTGTGCGTGTGCACACACACACACACACACACACACACACACGCACGCACGCATGCACACACACACACACAATTCCTAACACCTGCATGGGCTTCCCTGTCTTAGTCACACAGGGGTTATCCAACACGAAACTGTGTGTGTGTGTGTGTGCGCGCACATGTGCACGTGTGCATGTGTGTGACTCAACCCTGAAGCAGTGGCATGGAAAGGATAGGTGGGCTATCTGACAGGCTCTGACTTCTAAAAGGCCATCAACAGAATCCCCCTGTATGACTGACTGCGAGATACATGACAACACAAACCCACAGCATTTCCATTACCATGTTGACAGATCATACGAGAAGATACAGGAAAGCAGAAGACTACACAGATGAACAAATCAATACAGGAGCTGGAATGATAAGGTTACACAATACACAGAAAGAGACGTTCTTTCTCCTCCCACCCATTCAACATGCAGTAATATACGAACAGAAGTCAGGCTATTTCAACATCTGTGAACTTTCCATCACTGTACAGGAAGTAGGAGTGTTCATCATTGCGTCTCACTGTATGCACCTCAGGTACGTAACCTTACATCGTTGGGTTATCAGTGGGACTGATAGACCACTTATGTGTCTATTCAATCTACTGTTGGTCAAACATCCCGTTCCTTTATGCAACTTAACATCTAGTGTAATGAGATACAGAATGTAACATATATAACATAACAATGTATGCATAATACATAATACGTATGAGCAGAATGTATTTGTTTAATCTCTCTGCCTCCAGAGAAAAACACACTATCCCCCTGTTACTATTTAAAAAAAGGCCTATATGTTGACAATGGTGCTATTGAATTTATAGTTTATAAATTGTTATATGCTGCTCCAAACCATTCTAAAGGATTCTAATGGGTTTTTAACAATTCTCTTGAGATACAAAATGAACTATATGTAAGTTTAGCATATACTGTATGGTTTAACTGACTAGGACTGAACAAAGCGGTTTGTTGAAGTCAGTTTGCTGACCTCAGCAAATTTGCAGTATATCTGTTTTTCAGCAAAATAAGAAGACACATATAGACCCATTACGTGTGTGTGTCACACCCGTAGATTATCTTTACATTTGTTTTCTTCACGCCATACCTCAAAATATGTATGGTTATGTTCAATCACTGTAAAATATTTCTTGTTAAGCCACATGGCATATTGACAAAGCTGTTTGCTCATTGATGAGGCCGTGTAGCTAAATGCTCCAGACTGCTAAAGTCCCAGTGTTTTTAATAAGGTTTCACTTCAATTCATGCATGGGTTTGCGGCGAGACGCAGCTGCAATCATCCTATTTGACAATGTAGAGACAAAGGTGGGGCGTGGTTTGGTAGCACACTGGATTTGCTCTCAACAGGGAACTATGAATTTGACAAAGACGTTTGAGGTCTGAGAGCTCCACTTTTTCATATATTTAAATGGATCAGAAGAAGATTCGGACATTTGCTTTTTTGCTTTTTTGTCAATGTAAGTGTTCTCTATATATTTTTTAGAATACATTCTTAATGTTATAATCCTTAGGATGAAAATATGTTAGTTATTCAACAGCATTTAGTGCAGTGCCATACCATCGTTGTCAACTACAAAACACGCTAAAAGAACAATTTAAAACTAATGTTGAAATGATAATGATTATTTTAATGTTTTTACATTTCAGATATTGCTTCTGAACCCATAAATCTAAAACAAGTTACAGAGAATGGAAGTGTGAAGATCCATTGTTCAATGTCCAATGTACAAGGATATTTGTTTTGGCTAAGAGTGGATGAAAAGTCTGGCATGACAGTCATTGGGTACAAGAATGACAAAAAACCAGAATTTGTCCCTAACTTCAATTATAGCGAGATGTTGGCGAATAATGGTAACGTGGAGCTTATATCATTCCTGAAAACCCGGGACAGAGGCACTTACAGCTGTGCAACATTTTCAAACAATGTTTTGGTTTTTGGCGAAATTACAAGACTTGAAGCAGGTGAGCATATAGGCCTACATGAAATATCTTTCATCTATAATGAAACTGAGGCATAAGGGTCGTTTGTTTAATACCTCTAACATTTTCCATTACTTTATATTTGTTTTTCTCCCTATAGCATTAGCACCAGTATCTGAAATTACAACCAAAAGGCCTCCGTTCACAACGACAAACACCCAAGCATGTGTTTATAATAGTGAAGGTATGATGTTTTGACATAAAGTACACACATATTTTAAATACATTTGTTCCTGTGGTATATCACGATCCAACACAGCTGATCTGGACTTTATTGGATTGTGACTTGGAGATGTTTGCAAAGCTTGTGATGAAAAATACATGTATTTTCTAGTGAAAGGGAATGCAAATGTGTTTTGTAAGCCTGTCATGTTGGGCTCACTGGCTGGGGGATGTGGCCTGCTCCTATTGCTCCTTATCATCACGATCGGCTACTGCAACCGTAAGACATAACATTGCTAATCTCCTATCTGCCATGCACAAATTAGTATTATTGGTTATTGATAACATTTTATTGATCTGCTTAGGGACAAGAACTAGGGGATGTCCACACCATAATAAAAGAAAGTAAGTTGTTTTTCTTTTTATATCAACAGTGCACATTTTGCTATACATTTGCCAAGTATTTATTTTGGTGTCCGAACAAAAGATATATAAATAATAATGATAACGCACTTGTCCATTTTGTTATATCCTATAAAGTAAAAATTCTGATTACTAAAAATCACTGTTTTATTTATTTTAGGTTGGCCCCAGGAAAACAAGAAAATGGCAGACAGATGTGTAGCATTTAAAGTTTAATTTCTAATTTTAAATGCTGCTGCATGCCTAAATGTAAGTTTTCTTTCAATTTTCTTGTAATTTAACGTGTCAAAATCCTGGGTCATTATGTTCTGAAGCTAACTTAAAATGTATTCAAGTAGGATAGTACAACCATGTATCAACAACCTTTACCTAATCTTCAATCAAAACGTTTTTTCTGCATTGTAGCTTTACATTGTTAATTGTTAATTACATTTATTTTCCAAATAATTTATATAATAAATGTGGATTGTGTAGCTTGCTTATGTTTCACATTTTTATTTTGGAAATAAAATATTTCCCTAACCCTTTGGGAAAAAGTTATGTAAAATGTATTTTTGGTTTTCATTTACAAATGTGGTATTCATAATCCCCAATGCAACTAATGTAATGCAATTAAATATGTTTGTTTTAATAAATAATATTTTTATAATAAACTTACATTTTTATTCATGAACTTTTTCTATAACATATACGACAGAGTAATAGAGTCTATATTTCAGTGAAAATCAAATTTGACCTTTATTTATATTTTCACATTTTTATACACATCCAACCCACTTTGCATTTGCATCAATCATTCAAGCTTTGGCACATAAACTATATGTACTGTATAATGTTTTAGACAATTTTTATGCAAACTCTTGTGCAGAAACTTGGTTAAGCCCCTCAGAGCAAAAAGGAAGTGGGCTTCTAGACCTACTGTATACATAGTTATAAACCCCTTGGCAAAAAAGCATGAAGAAAAATGTACTTTTATTTGAGATTTATTTCCAATATTGTAACACTGCACATTAGCTGCAGTACATACAGTATCTTTGGCATATAGCGTATTTGGAATTTATTAATACATTTATTTTAACATAGCATATTTAATGAAATTATTGTCATTCAACATAACATGCTAGTATATCCACAGTGGTATTTTCATGTTTTGAAAGTAATATACTGTATATATAAATACCTCTTACCACATCTTTGAACCCACATTTGAATGATTGTTTCAATAAAATACTTCAGAGGCACTTAGGTTTGCTTATTTTATTTACTTAATTACAAATTATTGCCCAGAGTGTCATGACACATGTACGGACTGTATAGGAAATAACTTTCTTACAGTATATAAACAAAGGCTAGATTCACCTGTAATGGCACTTTTGGAAACGAGTATATGTTGTTTTATTCTACAGGGCAGACAGATATATAACCCTTCTGAAATATTTTGGCGTACAGAAAAAAAGCTAATTGCGTTTGCAGAAATCACTGATACAGAAACAAGCACACCGCATCCTGTATATCCTTTTATACATTTTATTGTAAACTAAGTGTTGCCATCAATATAAGCAAACTAAGCTGTACACTAGTGTCTTAATGGCATCCAACGACAAACAAAAAGAAAACCTGGCTTTTCTGTGTACATCAAGATTGCACAGCCATCCCGATCCTATACACCCACCACATTGTGTACCCATGCAGGCCGAGTTATCTTTAGGTAAATTGGACCTGTGAGCTAGACAACTGATAAGCAATGCCTGTTTGCTGAAGCATTTCTTATCTCCCACTACATCTCAGTCAACCCAGACCTCCCCTTGTGCTTCATTTAAAATAATTTTCATTTATGAGCATGACAGGCATTGCAGACAGGTGTGTGTGTGTGTGTGTGTGTGTGTGTGTGTGTATGTTTTTATGCGTGCATGTGTCATGGGTGTCCCAAGGTTTCTCTTTCATTCTTTCATCCAATATACATTCTCCAATTAGAACAAACATGATCTTCTTCCATATTGCAGCTCCCCCAGTAATGCGTCCCTGTGACCACATGGGGAGATGAATGACACGGAGGCCCTGAAAACAGATCAGATTCACGCGTTAACCAACGGAAGTGTAACAGATCATCCCACTCGTGTACTGAGTGCAGCGCTGCTACGCCGTCACTTCTGCACCACAACTCAGATCCTACCTAGAGGTCTAGCTTTTGCCTCCCTTCTTTGTAGACGTCGGGACAACATCTGAGCTCCTCTGGCCAGACAGCTGGTTGACGGGAGATGGGTCCTCAGCATGCGGTTTCTGAAACCCAAAGACACATGGTTGTGAAAAGAAAAAGATGATGCAACAGTAGGCTTGAGTAATAGCCTTGTTAGCATTTACGTTCCATGACCAAATGCTAAGGTGTATGTTTACTAGCATCATCCAGTTGGCCACCAGCGGTTTATATATTTTCAATATTATCTTATTTGTATTAACTTTTGCATGGAAAAAAAAATGTGTATGAATAAAAGAATTGCCTAATGCTGGGTTAATAAATTATTGAATAAATTATGTAACTGTCAACCAGTTGGATGGGGCGCAATCGATGCCAAACTTGTTGGCGGGCAGCGAGACTGGTTGAGAGTGGATGAACGCTAACAAGGCTGGTGCAAATGTGCGGATGCATTGCAATACAGAAGACTATGCATGTAGGCCTAAGTATCCCCATGGGGTTGTAGCAGAAACGGAGCAGATACAGTGAAAACATCATTACAACAGCAATAAGCTAAAGTAGCCAGAGCCAATCACATGGAGCATGCTGCCACTGAAGCCTGTGTATTGTATTTGTCTTTTAAATGTAAGGGGACAGATTCAATTGGCCGCTGTCGGGCAGTTTGAAACTAGGTTACTGTTGACAAAGTTGAAATTACTTTAACTTTGAGCGCAGCGCAAAAGTGGCAATTTCAGGATACACGAAACGCCAAAGGTAGCGGTACCGCACAGTTGGGCGACAACGCTCACCCCATAGGAAAACAATGGCACCGCTAGCGCAGATCTGTTTTGCCGCTTATCATGTGCAAGCACCTCAAGAGAGTGCTCTCCATTTTGACCATGAATAGCCAGGGGTAGGTCCATACAGTTTGAGTCTAACCATTTATATACAGTGTGTATATATATATAAAATTTCTTTTCACCTTGGTCTTGTCATCTTTAGGTTTGTCTGCGAGTAGGGTACCAGAGAGGGAGTCCAAGACCACACCTGCCATTGGCTGGAAGAGAGAAACATATCAGTTAGCAAATTGGTTTTTTAATAGCGGTACGTGTGGATTAGGGTTTAAGACAGTAATTGCATGCCATGGGGTTTTACGTCTAAGGGGTAGTTTGCATTAAATTATTTTGCAACCATTTAAAAACCTATACTGTATAAATACCCCCCTCTGTAGTTAAAGGTGCAGTCAGCTCTTGCAAGCTAATTGTGAGCCAATACACTTTTTGTCCAATTCACCAATTATCTCCTCGCATTTGGCTATTTTACCGTTCTGTGCGTGCTGGAAAAATAATCTGGTACTTCTACGCAGCCCTGGCTCCGGAAATAGGAGCATCAACAGAGTAGCGAAGACTGCTCACAACAACAATGCCGATTGACTTCGCAATGCCTTTCAATGTGTGGTGCAGAGCTTCTGAGGGAGTTTGTTTTGATTTAAGATGGTGGTACGATCCAGTACTAGGCAACAGATATACACACACACAGTTACCCATGTCCATGCGTTTAAATTATGTTACATGTTGTCACTATTTCTTTGTGTGCCTTCATGTTGGTGGTACAGTACCGGTGGAGATGTGAGGAGCTTCTCCGTTACCTTCAGCGGCTCTGTGTCCAGAACAGGGGCTGTCAGCTTCGTTGTGTCTGCAACGGTCGGGGTGGGTGTGGATGTAGCAATGAAGTCAGTGGACAGCAGGTCCAAAGCTGCCTTATCATCCAGAGGCTTCTACAGGAGAAGAAAAAAAAAATGAAGTTAGCAAAGTAGACGCTACAATGCGTGTATATCACAGGTGCATGATGGGAGTGTGAGCGCCTTGCCTCCTTGGGCTTGTTCTTGTCCTTTGCCTTGGCTTCTGCTGCAGCCTGTAAAAGACAATTACCATGTGTTTACTATATCACATACCATAAAAGGCACAACATGGTTTCATCTCATTGGTGCCTTTACTTCTGTAAATTCACATTTGAGGCATTAAAGGTGCACTCCGATACGATCCTGAGATCGGAAATCGGTCCGATACTGACTTAAATAGCTGAATCGGTATCTGTGCCAATTGGACAGTTGTAACTGATCTATGGGGCTGATCCAATTAAATAAATTTACACGTGTAGATCTACTGTTAAGCATTAGCCATGTCTAACCTACCCAGGCCACACTATCAGCAGCAGGTTTATATAATGCATCTAAGTCCTAAAATAGAGATTAGCTGCCATTTACTTTGCAACTTAACTTAAAAGTTTATATAACATTGGAATGGAATCGGTACTCGGTATCGGCCGATACCCAAAGTGCCGGTATCTGTATCGGTATCAGGACTGAGAAAACTGGATCGTGCCTGGATGTTGTGAAATTCATCCTCTGCATTTAACCCATCCCTCAAAGGAGCGGTGGGCAGCCGCTGTGCAGCGCCCGGGGACCAACTCCAGATTTAAACCAGCATCACTGGTCACATGACACTGACTGGAGAGTGAATCTGATATGTTTTTGATAGAGGGGGAAACCGGTAGCCAGGTAACCAGTAGCTTCAGTTTAATTTTGCTGGGTGAATCAGTCTGGAAAGCCTGGGAATCATTTTTAATGTGTCCGAGTAGCAACTTAACTTTCCAATCAGCGTCGTGTTTATAGCTATGCGGGCGTGGGTTAAGGTGTGCCAACCATGGTGCCGACAGCGAAAACGACCAGATGGTTCATCCAATCAACTGGGGGACCTTCTTGCTGTGAGGTCACAGTGCTATCCATTGGGCCACCATGTTGCCCAGTGTTGTTTTAGTTTGGATATCTGTAATGCTGGTCACCACCACCAGGGCGGCTCTAGACACATGTTGAGGAGTGCGGCCCTACCTTGATGTCTTTCTCCGTGGGCCGAAACTCTGGGGGCAAGGTGTCGTCTCTGTCTCCCAACTTGGTCAACCTCTCTTCAACTGCCTTTTTCTCCTGAAACCAACAGCATGATTTGTTCATTGTTTTTATTAATTTGTCAAATAATTTACCTTTATTTGACAAGTTTAGTAAGTTAGTTGAGAACACATTATTTTTGAAGCACTTGTCTTATGTTGGTGTGGTCATCCTTAAGGCCAAGACAAAACACAAGTCGCTCATCACTCAGTTAAAATGGACGGCTTCCCAGATGGTTGTGTGTAACAAAGCACGTGGCGCGCGTCAGGTTGCTAGCAAACTTACATGACTCTGGTTGCCTAGGAAGCATTTCCCCAACCCTGGTACGGGAAGCCCCTGCCCTGCATGTTTTAGAAGCCCACCCCCCTTCTTCCAGGACCAGGAGTGAGAAACCTAGTTTCTGCAACTAGGTTGGCCCGTTGAACAGCATAGTAGGCTATTACAGGACAACAGTTGAAGGAGTTTCTGTTGGATTCCAAAAATGCTCATCTGTTATTGGAGGGCAGGTGAGAAGGGGCGTTGTAGTAGTCGTACCTTGACGAGGTCTTTGGCCGGTATGGGGGCGGGCTCTGGGACTGGGGTGATGTCCATCACAAGAGTGTCTGAGAGGGCATCCATGGCGTTACTTGTTCCAATGGACATCTGAGAAAACAGAGGACACACACACACACACACACGCACGCACGCACGCACGCATGCACGCACGCACGCATGCACACAGACAAACACAAAGATATAAGGTATTGAATTGACTGTATGACTGTATACAGTTCAAGTAGCTGTAGAGGTTTCAGTGGTGTGTGTGCGCGTGTACAGTATGTGTGTGTACGTATGTGTGTACCTGACGGGAGGGTTCTGTGGGAGGGCAAGCAGACTTCACTGCAGGTGCGACAGAGGGTGCAACAAAGTCTCCTGCCAGCGCATCTAGGGCGAAGTCTTGTGGGGGCTGACATAAAACAGTAGAGAAACTGTTACAGCACCACACCTCCATATACACCGTCTGAGATACCAGTCACATTCAACAGCAGATGCACACTAACTGAGATACCAGTCACATTCAACAGCAGATGAACGCTAACTGAGATACCAGTCACATTCAACAGCAGATGAACGCTAACTGAGATACCAGTCACATTCAACAGCAGATGAACGCTAACTGAGATACCAGTCACATTCAACAGCAGATGAACGCTAACTGAGATACCAGTCACATTCAACAGCAGATGAACGCTAACTGAGATACCAGTCACATTCAACAGCAGATGAAC
>JAODLL010000008.1:3628476-3658471 GCA_026546735.1 Forbesichthys agassizii
CCCACCCACACATCCAACCATCCAACCACCCAACCAACCATCCACCCACCCACACAACCAACCACCCACCCATCCACCCATCCATCCATCCACCCACCCACTCATCCATCCATCCACCCATCCACTCATCCATCCACCCACCCACCCACCCATCCATCAAGCACCCATCCAGTTCATCTACACACATCTATCTGCCTCTGCATCCTCCTTCTCATCATTCATCGTACTATTTCTCCTGCATTCCCTCTCTCTCATTCTCACCTGCAGCTTTAATTCTCCTCCTAGCTGTCAATCCATCGTTCTGTTCTCATCTTATTGTCTCTTTACTCCCTTTATCTATCAACCCCCGTGTGTGTGTATGTGTGTGTGTGCGTGTGTGTGTGTGTGTGTGTGTGCGCGTGTGCGTGTGCGTGTGCGTGCACGTGCGCGTGCGCGTGTGTGTGTGTGTGTGTGTGTGTCAGTGCAGACAAGGTTTATTGGGGTAATGCATTTATCACTGCAGCAAGCCAGGCCCTAACTTGCCCGTTTGAACCAGTGAGTAATGAAAATGGGATCGCTTGTGACAACACCTCGCACGTACACACACACATACACACATTTGGAGCTGAAAGATTTGAACACTTAAGCTGCAACACAAAAGCTTCACCTGTATGAAAGCGTGGTGTGTGTGCGTGTGCGTGTGTGTGTGTGCACGCGCGTGTGTGTGTGTGTGACAAATACATACGTAAGCATGAATACAAATGCACACACATAGAACTACTTGGAATATACAATACCTTTTTTTCCATGAAGTAGCCTCTTTTTCCTCATGATAAGGCAAATTTGAACGAGATGCACTTGTGTTCTGTAAAAATGAATCATTTTGAAAAAACATTCACTAGGAGCAATTTGTAATAGATTTATTATCCAATTGTGTAATTAAGTTGCTTTAGACAAAAGACATTACAAGAGATGACAATTGTAGTACGGGAAACACTTATATAAACATAGTTTTCACAGCATCATTTTCTTCCCTCTTAAAAATGCAGAAGCATTTTCTTTTTATATACATTTTTAGAATAAGATAAAGGATTTTACTTACAGTAATAAGAAAATACCAATCAAGAAATGGAACAGTGATAATGCAGACACGAATACAATTGTAAGTTTCCTCCCTAGAGGCAAACATGCAAACAAGGGCACGCAACTTCTTTGTAACTGGGTTAATATATAGAAAATAATTGGTAGGTAGCTAGACATTAGAGTATCAGAGACAGCAAACCAAATGTCCCCCAGGGGTATTTTACATAGCAGATAATCAGTTACACACTGCATGTGGTCTTTACCGACTAGCTCACTTACAATTCACTCATTCCTGAATGGAAGTTTAAACTGATACTCAATCATTTCTTTATAGCTTCGAATAGTGGTGGTTTAATGAGAGTATTGTAATAATATACAGTAGAATGGACCATTTCTGCCAAGCAAGGATCGGTCCACTCTCCAGCTAGAATCACTATTGGTTGCTATCCTATCCAAATTGATGTCTTGCGCTCTATCCTTTTTTAGCTACCTATATATACTTACAGTAGTACTTAGTTTCTTATACATAATATGATATGTATGAAATATGTGATATCTGTAGGCTAATACTAACGTAGCTATAGAACGAGCTACAAAGATCATTTCTGGAAATAAATGGATTAGCTGTTTACTAAAATTAAACTGACCAAATACTTCGAACCCTAATATATCAACATAGTACATTTACATAATTTTGCATATTTATCAAAACAGAGCATACATTTGTAAATACGTTATAGTTGAGCAGGTCATACGCCAGTTTTCATAAGCAAACATTCTAGGATCAAAACAGCATCATACACTAAGCATTAATTGCTAGACATAATTGCTAAAAGACTGAATGTGTTTAGGTGCTGCTATCAAAAATATTTGTTCAAAAAGGCCATATAAACTGTTTAACTGTTTAACTGTTTTCTGAGGGGTACAGTTAAGTGGTTAAGCAGGTCTATCCAATGCAGTGTGTAAACCACCCGAGCCATGTGGGCTTCTACGGAGAAGGAAAACAGAGAAAACCAGAGGTTCCTGACCCATCCTATTTGTTAGGGTGCATTTATAACTAGGGAGGGAGGTGTGGTATCTCTAACATCTTAAAATTATTCTGTCCCCACAGTGGGCCTTCTGAGCCTCAGATCGGCCTTGACAGACACTTCCAACTGCATGCTTCTCATTGGGACAGGTTGGTAGCACAGTGACCACAGTAGGGGAAAAGAAGTTCCATGTGAGCAAGCAAGCTTCTCTTGGAGCTAATTCTGCTAGTGCGGTGCATCTCAGCCTGGGAGAGCATTGCTAATACAGCGAGTGGTGCGTAGAGGGAGCTTAAGTGAGAGGATTGCTGACTAACGTGGCAAAATGGCTGGGAATACTCAGTGGTATTGCAGATGGCAGAGGTATTTGTAATTCATATGGCCCTGAAGGTGCAGCCACCAATATGGTGTGTGTGTGTGTGTGTGCGTGTGTGTGTGTGTGTGCCGGCGTGCATACAGTAGGTGTATTAGTAAGTGTAGGATGGTGTGTACCTTTGTGCATGTGTGTATTTAAGTGTGTGCATGTGTATGTAGGTCTGTGTATGCCACTGTGCATATGTGTGTAATTGTGTGTTGTGTGTGTGTTGTTTGTTGTGTGTGTGAGAGAGAGACTGAGAGAGAGAGTACTGCTATGCATGCATGTGTGTGTGTGTGTATGTGTATGTGTGTGTGCGTGCACACCGCACAGTCTCTACAGTGCTGAGGATGCCATTAAAGCTCGCTGCCGATCATCCTCCCACATTTAAATAACAAAAAGTGCAGTCAGCGAGGCACTGGTGTGAATCCAAGCCACAAAACACCCCCGAGCTGCAAGCCTTACTCCTGCTGGGTGTGTATGTGTGCACTCGCCCGTGTGTGTGTGTGTGTGTGTGTGTGTGTCTACAGATATATTTTAGTGCATGTTTGTTCACATTTTACATGTGCTCAAACATTCACATGCATGTGTCTCAGAAAGAGAGAGATAGTTTAGAATAGCCGAAGTCACAACGTGGAGATGACCGATTAAAGTGTTTAGGGCCAGAGTGTGATTCTGTTTTGCTGGAGTAGATGTCCTATTTTATGTTATAGAGATTCAGTTGAAAGATTTGCTTGTTGAGAATAGTTGCTCATTACAAGAAATATTATACACACAGGCATTGATTTTCACTAAATAACATATACATAAATAATTAAATGTATAAATATAAATAAAATATATAAATATGTTGTTAGATAAAAACAACTATGAAAACATAAAGCATGATATGATAAAAATATACAGTAAATGATGGCATTATAATATATGAGATCATGTAATAAGATCAAATCATGCATGCATGGTAAAAGAAACGATAAGACTGCTTATTTTAGAGGTGTGTCAGGGTCCACAGCCATGTATACTGTAGCTAATAATATTAAGGATGAGTTATCAGCAAGCATAAAGGAACAGAAGAACACAGTACTCACCTGGTAAAGCTGAGCCCTTGAAGTTATTTTGGCTCATTCTATTGGCTCACTGTTTGTGGCCAAACATATTGAGTTGAGTGGTACTATTATACAGTCATTTATATCATTACCTCAAAAATACAGTCAAATCAGAGTTTATAGCCGCCCATCTCTAACTACATACGTGTATGTTTTTTGTCACAATATTAACTAACTAATGGTGTGTACACAATATTGTGCTGCATGCGCCATGTCAAAGTGTAATTGTCCAAAACAGACAACATGTCTCACATCGACACAAGAGGGACAAACACTCCATGAAGACAAGACAAATGAGTGTCATGCAGAGCCAGGTGAATACTGGGCAGCATACACCTGCACTCCCCTCATATAGCAGGAATACATGCTGGTGTCTGGTCCACCACACACACACGCACACACACACCTACACCTACACCTACACACACATACACATGCATTTGCGCGCACACACACACACCTATACCTACACCTACACCTACACACATACACATGCGCACACACGCGCACACACATGCACACACACACACACACACACACACACACACACACACATACACACACACACACACTTTCCCCAATCTCCCTGTCCATCAAGCACACACTTGTGAATGTGGGTTCTTATCTCTCTCTCTCTCTCTCTCTCTCTCTCTGTATGTGTGTGTGCACTTCTCATTACCAGCTTCACGTAATGTACTGCTGATTCGTGCTTCACCCGGGTTGTGAATGCATGAGCGCTCGTCGCCTGTTTAATCTGGGCCTGCGCTGAGCCCCAGTCACATTGAATACAAGAGGACACACTTTAGTGTGAGAGAGGACAGATGGAAGAAAGCCAAGATGGTTTCCAGGGTTTTTTTACTTTCAGGCCAGGACAGAAAGTCTCTCAGGCAGGGATCCAGGCAGACAACCACTAAGAGGACTTCTTTTATTAAATCTGACATACCTATCTCCTCTAGCGGTCTGACCATCATTTGGGCTGAAAGATGGGACAGACTTAGACCAAGCGACATGTGACTACAAGTGAACAATTAACCATGAAGTTTCACTATCGCAATACAAGTCAGTAAAACGTTTTTATAGAAAGAATTATATTTTTCAAATATATTTAATGTATTTCTTATAGAGTATTTAGACATACTTTGAGTTTAAATGCATCGCTATGTCACTGGTTAAATTCTGGTAGACCAGCAAGCAAAGTTACCAACACTGACTGACTCCAGATTGACGCCAGTGTCTGGTCAACAGCACTGACTGGAGAATGAATTGATAGTGGGATTTAGGGTCGTGGACAAACAATGCATCACTTGTGTGATGAATAGGGAATCTAACAAGGGGAGCATTGCTCTGTTAAGATAGGAACATCAGTTAATGGCCAAAGGGCACCGGCGTAACAAATGTGCTAACCAAATGTACAACACTTGCACAACAAACGCTGCCAATGCGACAAGACACAAGGCTCATTCTGCCATTACAACTGTGTGTCTATGTCGCTAATTAGAAATAGACAGGAGACAAGAGAGAGAAGTGAAACATAAATACTATGGCAGAGATGGGTGTCAGACACTCTGTAGGGTGTCTTGATGTGTGTGTGAGACGAGAAGTTCAATAATTTGTATTGTAGTCTGCCTGTCTTGTTTGGTTTCCTCCTCCCCTCTTTATACCTCCCCCCCTCTATCTCTCCCGCTAAGCTCCAAAAAACTTGGGATCCCTGCATGTCCTTTTTCTTCTCTGCGCTGACACATGACGATCCACTGTCAGTGGACGTTGGCCACAGTCAATTACGCTGTCCCATGTCGCTGCCCTACACTGGCTAAAGCTCATGTCTTATCCCTCCCAACACAAAGTGCTGCTTAAGAGACCCTCCTTTGCCTTTGCCAATACTGCTAAATGCCTTGCCATATTCCCAAATGCACAGACCAATTGATTTTAGTTGCCCAAACGGCCATAAGAGGGGTTTTTTTTGTTGTTGTTGCAAAGATGTGAATATCTTATATATATAACCTACGGGGGTAGTGGGGAATTTGGGTGAGCAAATGCAATGAGATTCATATTATTTTATGGAATGCTTAAGCTCAGTGACAAGCTGTATGGACCATGCCAGCTAACTAGACATCTGGGGTTTTAGCAGACCTGAGCAGGCGTAAACACATGGCACTGAGCACCGCTGTACGTACGTAGCTGCTCATATCACTTCCCAAACACTCCACTGTGTTCCAGTAACCCTGCGGTATACACAGTGTTAACGCTCAAGCTTGCGGAGCGTGCGTCAGCCTCAGCTCATCGTATCTGAGGCTGAGATAATGGCATCTGTCACTGGGGTCTGTGTGACCTCTCCCCCCCCTCGCCGCTCTCCATTAGCTGGCTGCTGGCCTGCTGGCCTCAACGCCACGCTCTGCCGCCTGCCTGCCGAGAACACAGGAGACGGCCTCCCGCTTTCTGCTCCTCAACCGTTCCTCACTGCTCGGGCCTTTGGTTTTCTACACTTGAGAATGACATGCCAGACAGCTGGTTCAGGTGTGCTTGTGTTCGTGTGCGTGTGTGTCCGACAGGATAGTTTCCTACACATTTAAGATACTGTATGTGTAAATAAACAAACACTTGGATAAGCCTGTAATTTGATTTGCTAATAATGAAAACACTAACACTTGGAAAATGGAAGATGAAGAAGAATCTGGGTTGTAAAGGGAAAGAAAGCCACAGGTGACTCAGTGGCTGTTTGGTTTCTGATAGTTATAAAGGCACCTGATCTCGATCATTCACGTTTTAACTTAGAGCATATATTGGCTCTCAAGTGTGTTTTACAGTCAACTTGTTCACAATGCTCTCTGACCTTTGCATTCGTCTTGAGAAAAAAGAGAGACATGTGGTGGTCACAACACTATGCACATATTACTATACATATTATCACACTAAATATGCTGGCAGTATTTAAAAGGCTCAGCTCCGATAGAAAAAGTTTCCAGTGCTATCATTGTAATTTGTCACATGGGCTTTGCTGAAAATGCAATATTTTTTCTAATGATTGACTAAAAACACAACCATATAAATGGGTGCTTAGTCAAATACAATTTTAACTTGTTATAAGGAATAGGCTACATTCAGATTATCATATTGGAATATTGGTATTCGTCTGTATCGTATAGTATATTAATATGTGATAATCTTCAGTCAGCCCATCTAATTTACCTTGGCAACCTCTGCAGTTGAGCACACTAGCGGTCTTGCTGTATGCCGGAACAAATGAAGCTTTTTCTACATTTGTCATAGGCCTACCTCAGACATCTTGCTTAGCGGTAATGTCATTCTTCCCTCATCTCTCATAAGCGTGGCTAATAAAATGTAAAGATGAGAGATAAGGTAGCACACAGAGTTTATTAAGAACATAATGACAATAGCATGGCTGTGATGACAACTCATGTAAGATGAAGGTGTGAAAGCATGTGACATCATAGGAAAAAAGTATGTTAAGCTGGCTTTATTTCATTATTGGCTGAGCTTCGTTAAAGAGAAGGGGGAGTGGATCTGCATCGCCTTTGATAAAGCAAAGCAATTTCAGCAGCTGGTACAGAGCTAAATTACAGTAGTACATCATCACGCATGTCTATTTATTCCTCTGGTTTCCTCAAATATATTTTACCTACACTAACTCTCTCATTAGTATGTGTGTGTGTGTGTGTGTGTGTGCGTGCGTGTGTGCACGCGCATGTGTGTGATGTCGATTTCAATGTTGCCATCGCTGAGGCAGATTGAGAAATGTTGAGGGGAAACTGGTCAAAACGCTGCCAACATCACCATCTAGTGAGCTAACTAAGTCACTGCGTCATTGACAGACCAGAGTCTGTTACATTGCCTATGATTTCAGTTTTATATGTATTTATTAGGCTGCAAATAACTCAAACATAAAAGTGAATGATGTGGTAAGTACATTGTAATTGTACTATTTTTAAAAAATGGCATATGTGCAAATGTGGCATAATTTGTTAAAGACACATCAACAATCACGTGATATTATTGCAGACATATGGAGCAGCTATGTATTTTTACAGTGCTATATTATACACATCATTAAAAGATGAAAGACAAAGAATATGTATACCCTATCCTATGTTAGTGACGTGTTCACATTACATGAGGTCAAAAATATAAAATAGCTTAAGTCATTTCTCCAAGCCAAGGCTGGCGACCTGATGTCTTAGTGAATAGTCCTCAGTCAGGGCCAAGCGACCTTGAAATACACCGTAAACATGACCTCTCTCCTAGTCTGAATAGGAAGCGACTTATGCATCAAGAAACCATCAGGTTGACAGCTCTAACCTATCCACCATTAGTCTGTCGAGACCTCACGATTTGCTTTAATTCACCATCTTTCAGAGTGTCACACTTTATATTACTTGGCGTTGGTACATGCGGATGCATAATTTATCTGAAATTAGCGCCTATTTGAGTAAGCATCAAAGCAAGGCGGCTAAGGTTGAAGGAGAGCTTAAAGAACCGCAGGGAAGCCATCGGCAGGATTAATGCGGGAGATTTTTATAAGAAATTAGGGGCTTAATGAAGTGGATAAAAAAGCTGTCAGTGTTTTATTGCATCTAAATTGTGTGGAAGTGGTGTTTAGCTGTCTCGCCTACACCCCACATAATGGCTCGTGACAGTAGCTGTGAAGCTTATTTAACTTAACTGGTGAATAACTTGCATGGCGAAGCTATTCAGCAACTTGTTTTTATGCACTAAACCGGCAACGGTTTTTTTCCCCCACCACTTTTCCCCCACTTCTCTCAGCTCATTATAATGGCACGTGGACCGCGACCAACCCAAGACAATTGGCAATTAACAGATTATGTACATTCTTATTACTGAATTGTTAAAATACTATTTTGAGCAAAACAATACTAGACTACTTCTAGATGTAACAGAAAATGTGCTACAAACGAATATATAGAAACATAATACACATTACAGAGACTTCAACACAGAGCTAGACCCTGAGACGTCCAATTTGTCATGGCGTTATGCCTAGCATGCAGGGCTAATAGGTGAAAAAAAAGTCTACCTCCGGCTGTGACTGCTGACACTTATAGAACTTTAACTAGCTCAATTGGCTTTGTATTTATCTATTCTTATCCAACAAATAATTATGAATGCTTAATGTATAGGTTTGCATATAACTGAGCCATGGTACTCAAAATCTTAACATTTTACCCCTAAAATATTTTAACAGAGATATGCCTAATGACTAGCAACAGCAAGAGATACTTTCCCAACATGTATTACTTAAATGCCATGTAGTCTTAAAAAAATTTGGGTAAACCTCAAATAATGCTGAAATTACCCATATTTCAACACAAGTGCTGGAACAGACAATACAAAAAAGAATGGTGACCGGCTCTCATTGTATCAATGTTAAATCGTACATTCTTGCCTTAATGTTATACTGTAACTAGACCTAACTCACTTTAGGAGTTGGCTTTTGCCAGACGTGCATATAGGACAGGCCAAAATGAGTATATGTAGATTACTGACCGACTGAACAACTGTTAATAAGAGCATGCGCTACATTCTAATAGACCATTGCTCTGGACAGTAGGTGGCGGTAATGCACCAATAGCGTTGGATCCCAACCTCTGAAACTCCACAGGAGTCATTTTTCAGCAAGCTGAGATCCTGCAAAATGCCACACAGGATCAGAGTATGCATGAATTTCCAGTGGTCCATAATTTTGAAACAAATTATTGGTGATATTTCCGTTTTAAGTAAACAAACGATTTCTTCATTCATTCATTTACAATTGATTAATAAAAGTTGTTGAAGACAAACAACTGTCTACCTAAAAGCAGTCATAGAGCCAGTCAGAGCCTGCACGTAGCTCATCACAAGGCGTGGGTACTGGCATCAGTGGCAGGTGCCGTACGACAGCGGGTTGCTCATGTATTGCAGGGCCAGGACGTTTTTCTAGCAAAAATATTTAAGACATACACATATAATCAAAATATGTCAGCCCTTCTGCTGAGGTGGCATCTCTTAGGCCTCTCATAACCCACTAAAAAACATTGATTTTACTGACTAATCCCGATAAGGGACTGAGAGGCAGCAATGCAATGTTACGATGCCCAGTCTGCCTGAAATCAACAGAAGAGTTCACGCACTATTGGTTGATGTATTGTAGCAGACATCACATACTTAAGACGGAGCTGTCTCGTAAAGGGCTACAGATCGTTAGCTTAGGTCGCCCGGTGCAACTCCTGGGAACCAGAGCGACATTACCGAGCTTCAATCCGACACACAGCCACCTTGCTCGGCCATCCAGGTCGCCCAGCGCAACTCCTGGGGACCAGAGCGACATTACCGAGCTCCAATACAACATACAGCCACCTTGCTCGGCCGTTCTGAGTTCCACATGGCCTCCTGGCATCGTCTTATTGACACTGGTATGCAGTATTACCAGAGTTGCAATTTTGCTATTTTATACAACATTAAGAACTTGAATCAAGCCATTTAAAATAAAATGCTTATTTTGTCATCATTACTTGTATATTTGTAGCTATAACAGCTCAAAAAATGTTTTTTACAGTGGCCAGACATGGCAGTGGTTGGTAATCAAAGGCAGTTAGGCGGAAAATTAATATATTTGCTATTTTAGTTATTATATAGTTATATGATAGAAACAGAGACCCCCCCCCCCCCCCATCACATATGGTATAAAATATGTTGTTGCTGGGCCAACAATAATGTGTAGGGCGACCTATAATGCCACATATATACAATAAGTAAGCCACTAACCAAGAAATTACATTGATTGATACTGTAGATGTATCCATGAAATAGTTTGAATTTATGTTAATGTTGCAATTTTGCGTATGTGTGACTATACCCTCACTATACTTGCAAAACTGCGTGTGCATGTAGGCCTACGTCACCATTGTTTGTACTCAGCACATGGGTCTATCGCACACTATTCCATTCTAGTATTGGTCTATGTTGAACTAGGCTTGCCTAGTTTTTACTTGTTGATATAGCCAATGACGATCAAGGTAAACTGTGTGTGGATGTGGATTGGCTGAGGAATTGGTGATCGGTAAAGCAGAGGCTCTGAGGAAGAGGTTGGATAGATAGAGAAGTGGACACGGGATGCCACAATATTCTGGTGAAATGCTGCAGATGGCCACATAATACACATAGCACCTTTTAAAATACTGAATTTATTTCACACAGTATAGCTTCATAATACATCACTCATCCATTGGTGGTGTTCCAGTGTTAAATATTGCCTATATGCTGACAGGATGTGGAATTCAGATAGACCCTATATCTGCTTTGAGATATAAATTGTCCTATAAAGAAATAGTCTTTACATGCCATTGCAATGACAAGGGCATTTTATTTCACACATCTATTTTTCCAGGTTCTATTTTGTTGGTTATTTTACTTTGTCACGTTTTAATACAGTGAACGGTGTTAGAAATAACATGCCTGAAATGAGTTTTGGATACTATTGCTGAATGTTGTGTTTTTCTAACTATTGTGCTGTGAATAATAGCAAAAGTAATGCTTTACTTTGGGGATTGCAGTTACCCAAAAACAAGTAAGAAAAGAAAAAAAAAACACTATCATATCATCCCAACATGTCACACAAGCTTGTGCCCCATTTCAATATCTATCATGTATGCTGTGGGTAGAACATTTAAAAAATATTTTGGCTGGTATTTTTTTTAAATATCAATGTTTTGAGACTACAAATTTACCTTTCAGATATTTCCACACAAACAGGGAAACTTGTCACAAAATCTAACATTAATATGGATCCATTTAGAGAAGTCATCCTTGCTAATAAGTAAAAGGCGCTACATTTTTGCAAAAATAGGACATCATACAAGGTTTTTAAGATTTTAAGAAAACTCTTCTAAATGACACACGCACGCACGCACACACACACACACTCTTGCTTGGTGAATCCTTGTTCCCTTGTTAAACTTAAGTAAGGTTTGGGCAGCATTCAGGTGAGGTGATAGATGTTGGTACTGTCAGACAGAGCCTGCCAACAGGGCAAGCTTTACCTGCATAAGGCCGTCTCTGAACTGGTTGGGTTTGAGGCTAGTAACTCTCATTCACCTTCTTAGAATCAGCACAGGAGGAGGCAGAGTGACACGTGACTATATTGATCCCGACCACAAAATACATTACAGTTTGTCCGCAACAGGTTGTAATATTTTGTTGTTTTTACAAAAACAAAACAAAAAACCAGAAGCTTCTTGGCACAGCCATCGCCCATAATTCTTGCGGATGCTAGCGGACAGTGGAGGGGATTGTTTGGAACAGCATTCACAGCCGTGTACACATTGACATCACAGTGTGACAGACTCCATCATGGCCAACGCTGCGTCTCCATGGCTTCATGCCTTTCCTGGAGCAATGCTATGGTGTCTCATCCATCCAAATGTGAGTGGCCTTTCTCCTCCTGTGCTCCAGTAGTGATGTTCCCTCTGGTGAGCAGTGTCTCAGTGCCATTAGTGCTGGGAGCAAGGGACCTCGATTGGCGACCTGGCCAGCCCCTCCTCCACAGATTCATTAGCCCCTCCCCTTCTCTCGCAGTCCGTCTCGCTGGCGGTCTCCACCTAGACTGTGTTGTGTGGCGTGCCGTTGAGTGCCAGAGACTTGTTGCAGGGTGTGCCAATGGCCTGCGGGAGCGCAAGGCGCTGCTGAGTGGACACGCCTACCTCAAACACTTCATGGATACCCTTCCGGAAACAGTGAAAGTTGTAGTCTATCAAGCCTGGGGAGGTGAGGACAAGGCATTTTAATACTGCTGACATTTGTGGTCCAGCAACTATACATTAGCATGCTCAACTAACAGTTACTTTAATGATGGGTTCAGGTACAGTATGTGATCCATTTAAACACCAACATACTGCAAAATGATCTTTATCAGAACTCAAATGCAGTATGTTTTTGATTGTTTAAACAGTATGAAAAATACAATTTTGAACTAAGATAAACATTAACCTTTGAGATGATGTAAAACAGTAAATATTAGCACGTTTTGCATGATAGTATCAAATATTCTATAACAAAAAAAAAATCTATTGTCCATCTAAAATGTGCTGTTCATTTCATTCCTACTGCAATCCTGGTCCTTCAAAAATGACAATGCACTATATTATACCATGGCTTATTCCTGGAAAGACATTTTAAAAGAAAGTGAAATTGTACACATCCAGAATACACATTCAGTAGTTTGTTTCACCATTTTTCATTTGTGCAATTTGTGAATTGTAAATCAATAGACAGGTGTGGTCATTCCAGACATTGTTGCAGATTGAAGGGATCAATGATCACGTATTGACTTAAAGATTGCATGTACAGTGGATATAAAAAGTATCCACACCCCTGTTAAAATGCCAGGATTTTATGATGTATAAGAATGAGACAAAGATAAATTATGTCAGAACTTTTTCCACCTTTAATGTGACCTATAATGTGAACAATTTAATTGAAAAACAAACGAGGGGGAATTCATTTTTCAATTGAATTGTTCACATTGAACAGAACTTCTCTTGGGGGGGGCGTTGTTTTTTTTTGCGAGTTTGCACCAAATATTCATAACAATACCAGATTCAACTACAATCTAGGTCGTCTAAGTTACAACGTGTAGTAGCCTATGGCCCACAGTGCAAAAAAAAAAAAAAAAGCGAAAAAGACAGAACAGGCATGCAGTTCTGAGCATGGTTTGAATACAATGTAACACTTTTTCTGGAAGGAGCCAAAATTCAGAGTAAAAAACAGTACCCTTTACAGAGCGGTTTATGAGTGTTCGACCCGAAGAACTACAGAAGTGCAACCGAGGAATATTGAGCATTTTAACGGTTTAGTTTTCTCTCGGAAATTTTTTTTTTGAATGAAACGGGGAGGTGTGGGGAAAATGAGGAGAAACAAGCACTCCAACCTAATTGTCAAAGTAACAAAAACCCGTTTAGACCACTGTCAACGCCAAGTGAGGGAGACAAATCAACTTGCATGCGGCAGTAGCCTACAGGGCAGTAGGACTACTGATGTCAGGTCAGCATTTTAAACCTTTCAGCTGCACAAATCGCCCAATCTCGCTGAGGTAACTTTTGTATATACTATGAACATGGTATTGAATGCTCGTGGGAGCAAACGTGCTGCATTCCGACAAAAAAAAAAAAAAAAAGAAACTTTTACGATGAAAGGTTTAGTTTATTAACAGTAGGATAATGTACATACTGTACATTGGTTGACTATTTTTCATAGTTATATCTTTATCACTCACTCACCAGTGATCCTATTCCCAACGATCTCTGAAAGCCACATTAATTTTAAGAAATAACTTAATCTGTATGCTGCCAGAGATGCAACGTAAATAATAGGAAAACCGGGGACACCGATATGTTTTTGATCCATACGTAGCGCGTGATATTGTCGTGAGTTTGGTTGGCGCTCACTGTAAATTAGACCTGATAGCGCTCGCTGTGCCACCACTGGAACTTTTCTCTTGTTATAAATGAGACACGTTGTGAACATTATTCATTAATTAATCATTAACAACATCTTTAATAAGTCTATTAATAAAAGAAAATGTGAAAGCAGGATTCTTTTGTCTAGCTAGAATGGCACAAAACGATGTCAGTTAAGCTCCATTCAAAAATCTGATATCTGAGATTAATTCTGCCATTACTCTGCATAATGTGTCATTACATAACATGCTTATTTTTTATTTTAGTTTTTTTATTACTTTGTAACTAAATAAAAAAAATTGTATCAATCAGTATCAGTTGCATATCTAATTAATGGCTTTGTACCTTCTCCAACCGATTCACATCTTACATGTTTGTGTGAACAATAATACATTTCTTTATCATAGGAGGGGGGCGGCAGTAAGGGACCTGGATAATGGATATGGGGCGCAATATGGAAATTCACCTTTGCGCTCGAAGCTCTCCTCCCGGAGGATGCAGACAACAGCCAAGAACTTGGTGACCTCCTTTAGATAGAGCACTGTGGTGTTGTTGAGCTTGATTATAGCCATGGACTCCTTGTCGTAGGCGCTGCCGCTGCCATCCTCCTTGAGACTGGGCAAACAATGACAAGACGCTTGAGTAGATGTGGCATCTGTTACTGGAAAGAGCTACACAGAGGTGTTCATGCCTGTTCCTCGTCTAGATCTATTTGGGTGCCTGTTTCTATGTATTTAATTACATGTGTTCAGTTCACTCACATGTTATTAATATATATATTAATTTTACAATAGATAAACAGCCTGACCTCATTCGTGGTGTGAATTGGCTAAATGTGGTCATTTTATTTTTAGAGATGTACATTTTTTAAAGATACATCATCCTGATGTGTTCGTTTGGCTACACAACCCTTTTAGTAACTCATTGTTGGATAGCAATATGCTCAGGAAGTGTAACCCAGCAACAATCCAGATCTGGGACCCATAGTGATAAGGCCCTTTAGATAAACTACAGCCAGGCAAGAAACTGATGTTAATGTCATTGGACCTGAAGCGTCATTACCTAGACACTGTTTCTTTTTCTACTTGGTACATAACAGGAAAGTAATCATAATAAAATACATGAAACTAAACTAGTGTCAAACAAATAAAAAGATAAAGCTTTTTTGCTTATACAGCTTAAATCGGTTGCAACAACAATCCCTTAAATTAGAACTGTATTATTATTTTTTGCTCAATTAAAGATGAAACCGTTTAAAACAGTGGTCCCTAATCCTGGTCCTAGAGGTCCACTGCCCTGCATGTTTTATGCCGGGTATCCACTACACGACTTTTTTGTCTCTCACGATTGTTACCATGTCAGACTAGACGAACATTCTGCATTAAATTCTTGACGTGTCGTGGCAGGGAGACTGGCAACACTACACGTATGACACAGACCGATCACAGTATGCTGTTGTTCGCGACCTGGCGCCAGATCATGTGTCATCGGGGAGGAGGGGTCAAGAAGTTGTCAATCATAGTTCACGGCGGCGCCCGGTCAAGTATTTGTCAATCATGGATACACAAGCGCTGTGTGTGATGCTGGGGATTTTATGCTCAGAGAAAAAGAAAGAAAGAAAGAAAGGAAGGAAGGAAGGAAAACGTCTAAGCAGCTTTGGTTTGAACCTCTTCAACTGTTAGGCATTTGTTAAAAAAAGACAAGACCACGCAGCGGTCCGACCAAGTTATAAAATATTATATGAATACTGAATCATTGCGTGCAAGCGGGGATTTTCCGATGCTTGCTCTTTCAAGCACACACACACACACACACACACAAAATGGCACAGCTCTGAAGCAATGGTGCAGATCCTCTCGTCTGCAGCCATAACGAACTATAAAGTTGGTAAACATTTATTTAGTAGCATACGCATCCATCCTATTGGTTAACAGGAAGTAAGATGTCGGAGCACCTCGTAGGGGATGTCAAACTAGGCGAGAAAATTAAAAATAATTCGAACTTGCTATTCTTTTCGTCGGGATGTCGTGAGGTGTCTCAGACGTCTCGTAGCCTATCTTAGAATATGTCACACTACACGGAGTAACGACGCCTGTCGTCGCTCCAGACGAGCCACGTTCTGACCCGACACTGAAAATGCGTCGGTCACGACCAAATCGGGTCAAAATCGGCCTGAAATCGTGTAGTGGATACCCGACATTAGATGTATTCCTGCTCCAACACAGCCGATTCAAAAAAATAGCTCATTATCAGGACCTTCATTTGAATCAGCTGTGTTGGAGCAGGAATATATTTTAAACATGCAGGGAGACATCTGATAAATGTAGGGCTCTCTAGGACCTGGATTGGGGAATCCTGAATTAAAACGTGTGGTAGTCATAATTTCAGGACAAATGGAATACATTCTTAAAAACATGAATCTTGCATTGCGTGCACACTGTCCCATCTGTGTACGTCTGACCTACCATTAGAGCCAAACTCACATCTCTTAGGTGTTCAAGAAAGCTAGAGCTGATTCACGTGTTATTACAGTCATCCTAATTTTTCTGAGCAGACTCACCCATAGATGCAGGAGACGTCGATGACCACGTCGATCATGTCGCAGCACAGCTCATAGGATTGCATGTCTACTGGCGAGCTGTCTGTAGCAATGTAAATCTTACTGACCACGTCAAACAAGAAGGCTTTCTCTATCCCCGAATTCTGGGGGAAAACAGATAGCGTAGATTGAGAAAATATGAGGCATGAGGGAGAAAGAAGAAATTCTCAAATCAAAATCAAGTACACCCTATTCACAAATAGTGTTGCAAAGGCTTCCCCCACACCTCGCCAAATGCTTATTGACCACACTCAAACATGGCACATTTTAAGATGTTTACAAGCGTCCTACATGAAAGCTGCTCTTGCAACTCCGGTCTGAATTGGTTTATTTGTGTGTGCACTATGCTTGACTCATATGGTAGTGGGGCGAGTTTACTCTTAAGTGCAACTCCATGATGCATGGATGTAGACTGAGTTTGGGAATGGAGTCTCTCACACATTCCATGTACGTATGTTTTGATATTGCCCACATTGCTCAAAATCATATTTAAACAAAACATAAACATAACATAAAAACTATTGGTTAGACAAATTGCATTACGTAATTTGACAACTTAATTTTGATTGCAAAACAGTCAGATCAAACTGACACATGATACATGTGGTAGATTGTCAATAGTGAGGAGGAATAAAATTATGTTTTATCCTATAATTTGTGTACAGCTCTGCCATCTAATGATTTACTTTTCTAAACATATCCACAGCATCAGGTAGGTTACCCAAAACCCATTGGGTTGAAAACCTTACAATTTTGCTGAAAAAGATCTTGAGAACAAGGACGGTTAGCAGGATAAACCTACGAAGGTTACAATCATAATGATTTGCATAACACAGGATGTCACACAAGACACGTGTAATCTAAGAAACTGCGCTGGTTATCTTACTTACAGAGATGAAGAGGTTGAGAAGGTTTTCCAGGGTGGGGAGTTGAGGGATAAGTTTCTGGACCACTTTGCTGAAAGCCTCGAAGATTGAGTGGTCATAAATGCTTGTCAAGTAGAAACTAGATTGAGGGAGATATAAACAGAAAGTGAACAAATGCTCAACTCTGAATAGAAAGTTCCTCAAACATTGAATGATAACAGGTAGGCTAAGGGCACACAAAACTGCAGGTCTCATGACAAATCATGAGCTGTTGGGTTAAATGGAAAATACTTTTACTCTTTTGTTGCTGCAACACAGAAAACCCATAAAAAGCAAATGACTGAATAAACAAATAAGCACAGACACTTTTCTCACACATACAAGCATGCACACACCATGCATAAGTAAGTTGTGGAAAAGAGGGCATTAGGTAACAAACACCTCTCCTGGCTCCATTATGAATCTAGTGTCGACTCAGCTACCTGACCTGAGCCAATATTGATATCCCCCTCACACTCATACAATAGAGCTGCATGCAAGGCATCAACACAGCCTTATCAGCGGAAAACCACCCTGCCTGGATACAACAGAGCTGACTGGGTTCAAATGTGTCGTCACTGTTTCTACATGAACATCCATCTAGTTTTATCTGGTTAACTGAGCCTCGTTTGGAGAATGTTAAACGAAATAACAATATAAAACAACTTAAATGTGAATAACTTATGAAAAGCGTAGTTAGAGGCAGGGAATTATTCATAACTATTTTGCCAACAGGGCCCTAACTAAACAACGCCAGACCAAGTTTCATCGGGTCAGAGAGGAAGCTCACAGTAATGACAGGATTCAATCAGGAGCCAATAGCCTGTCTGTTGACAGGCTATTGGCATTCTTGACCCCAATCATCCATATCTTTCAGCCTGCTATCACAGGCGTACATTGGAGCAAAACAAGTACTATGTTGTTGTGCAGTGTTATCATAGTAAAGGTCAGTCATTTACAGGAACCTGATTTTAGAATGCCTTTCACATCAATATAATGAGTTAGCACATAGTACTTGGACAAGGTGAAAAATAATCCAGCGCCAGTTTAACAAAGCTAGCATTTCAATATGCAAAGGAAGGCCATCCTGTAATTGACAAAAATACAGGGCAGGCTTTCCACTGTCACACATTTGCTTGGAGTAGACTGGCCCTCCATCTTAGTTTAAAACATGACATGTAAACGCTGCCTTGTGACAGGAACTCACAAAGCCAGTAGTGGGTTTCATTGGTGCTATGTGAAAGAACTCTCATCAACGCCACACTTGGTAGGAGGCAAAAGACGTGCGTCTGCTGCCAGAGAGAGCCCAATCACAGTACATTAGAGGTTACATGGAAAGCTTCAACCATGGAGCAGATTTCTGCACAAAACGAGCAGTGCAGCTTGTTTTAGACACAACAGGAGTAGCAAACAGGCACTGAGTCTGACAACTTGGTTGGTTGTCACGGCGATGCAAGCGGTTGGCTGTTTGTACCTGAGATGTAGCTTCTCTAAGCTGGCGTCCACCAGGTCATCGTTGGCTCTTTGGTGGATGTCTCTCTGGGTCTCAATCTTGTGGTCATCTGACAGGCCGTCCACCTTGTGGATGAACACCTCAAAGTTGATGTCGGGGTTGACCCGGTAGGCCCGCGACACGGTCAGGTGCAGTCGGCCCAAGGCCTCCACGTAATCGTCCTGGGGAATAGGAAAATGACATGGGTAAGAACTAAAGGAATCACAAATTTGTGTACAATCGCCATTGTGAAGGAAGTGAAGCCTATACGCCATTAAGTCTCAGACTGTGACATTTTAAAAGGCATGTGTCTTTTATGTGTTTCGACAAAGAAAGAATGGAGAAAAAAGTACCTACATTTTTCAATTCATATTTATGGGTGAATTGACTAGGAAAGCCTACTCAACTTTGCTCATATTGGCAAGCCATAACTGACACAGGGAGAAAACAGCAATAGTTTTTTTTTTTTTTATAAAAGATTGACAGTGCCCCTGTGTCTAAACAACAACAACATCTGGTGTAAATCTCATTACAAGTGTGTGCTCCAGTGTGATTAGTAATTAGATCACTATTCGGGACAATTGCAACACATGATCAGACGATCTGTTTCAGCCTGTTACGTAAGGATTCAACTTAATATAAACATAACTGTGAACCAAGAACTGATCAATGGGTTTGGTTAACAGCAGAAGACCCAGGGTAAACTTTGTCCCATGAGTGTTTTGGAAAGTAATTGATTCTGTAATCTTAAGTGGGTAGGGGGCTCTTACAAGAAGTGGCTCTCTCAAAGTTCTGTTGTTGCAATGATTAATGTGAGGACTGACATGACCAATTTACAGACATTCTAAATTTCCCCTCTGGGATCAAGTGTCACCCTTGTATTTATAACCTGCTACACATATCGCAGAACAATGCGGCACTCTGTGCATCTTACTGTTACATGGCTTGTCTATTGTATACCAATTCAAAAATACAAGGCTTTGACAGTTAATAATGGCCTCTCTGCATCTCATTAAATACCATGCATTCTTATTGGGTACTTCGACCAGCTGCTTTCTTCACCTGAGCATCAATGACAAAGATCAATGCCCCAGTTCCTCTGAAGATCATCTCGTAGTCAAAAGTGGGGTCAAAAACATCCACCTGACCGGGGAAATCCCAAATCTGGAAGTTGACAAAGGAACTGCTGGATATGTCGTCCTTGTAGATCTTGTTAGTGCTCTCCAGGAACAAAGTCTCATTGGGAGACATTTTGTGAAATACCACCTGAAATGACAGAATGGTTTAAATTAATAATTAATTTCGCCACAGTTTGGTGATGCTGGTACTCGGACGTGTATAGAGTTCAACACTACGTTTTTTTCAACAGTACATAACTATGTTGTTAATGTTAAAACAAAGACTGTATTCAAACAATGCATATATTGCCGTTCCGTTTGAAAACATGGACTACCATTGAGTGTAGCAGAGGCACAGGGAGACAGCTTGCCCCCTACATTTGCGACAAAACGATAAGCATGTGCAAGCTTGTGTAACGGACTGGTGTTGCAGCACATCAGAGACTGTACAGTGGCCATGCACAGCGAGTAGCCTCCTGGAATGTCTTCATTCTGTGTCTCTACATGACAGGTGCATACTGCTGGAAGAACACAGACAGAAAGTTTCTGGTTTTGATAAAAGAGGCCGGATGACCACTGACAAGATGGCGCTAATGTGACCGAAGTGTAAGAGAGATTCATACAGAACTGCACTGCATGCTACAAACCAGGGCTGAAGATATTAATGTGGACGAACAGCTCTTCCCGAATACAGACAGTTAATGCAGTACATGCATAACACGTCGGATAAATGTGGAATCACGTTTTGGCTGGCAGCAGATGTTTATGGCAAATACCTGTTGGCACTCCATACATAGCTGGGTATGAATGAAAGCACACCAGCAACATAATCCCTTGGAGAGAATTTGGTGCTGAAGTAAGTGGAGACATTTGTTGGTAAATGGAAGAATATCAGTATATACCCACTGGTAATTCCTGTGGAAATGTGCACTTGACTTTGTCATATGTACATTTTGTTGCGATAGTATGCGGTGGTTGTGTTTTAGGGATTAGTGTGTTTAAAGATACTTAGATTACAAAGCAAGAGGACCAAAAGGTCTCAAGTCATAAAAAAAAAAAAATCTATGGCAGAGGACATTTTTTTTGTAAATTTAGTCTGGTTCCAAAATGTCTATTCAGATTCTGAGAAGGCAAATCCATGTAAAAAAATGAATTAAAAGGGCCATCCACCAGGTTTAATCCATTGTTTTTGAGACACTATCAAAAATAATTGTTCCAATAACGATGTATTTTGTTAAGCCATTGACGAAAACAACCATTTTCTTCCTTACCTTAATAATATTTATTTTATGTAATTAAAAAAATGTTCCATGATTTCTTCTCCTCTGCATATTAATCTAGGAACACTCTATTCAAGTAAATTGTCTCAGATTATGCCAATATGTAATCTATTTAAATAAGTAGGGTATTTGAACACCGTTTATTACCAGTTGACTAAACCACCACAACCAATCAGAACAAGAACCACCAATAGATGATTTGTACAACTACATACCTGGACACCAATAGGGCTTAGATTAATCATCTTTAACAGTTTTAAATTAAGAGTTCCCAGACTGACTAGTTAAACAAACCATGGAAACAGAGCTGGCAAATTCAGGGTGGTTTTACCAGGCTGCAATATTCCTCACTCTGAACCAGAATTTGTATCTGCCATTGACTATAAAAACATAATGTTGTCAGGTCTGCCGATCTGTCTGTGGATGGCTGCATTCACACACTGTGGCATAGTTGAAACCAGTTGGCAGTTAGGTCACTGGGTACACACTGAACCTGCAAAAGACTAATCAGGTTTTTCATCTACTAGAGGCTTACAGAGAAGAGAAAGGTGATTGCTTCTATACACAGAACAAGGGTCACTGTCAGTGCAAACAGTCTAATATGGTTTGAAACAAATGCTTAGCTAAATGAGGGGTTTTGGTTGTGTCATAATAACAGTACAATTATTGGAAATTAACGCTAAATCAATACTAACCATAAGAACCATATTACATACCTATAAGCAGCAGTCTTTGCCACTGAGGTGGCAGATGCCACAAAAGGTGTGGCATGTTTTCTGTCATGTGAGAGCGATCAATCAAAGCTGCTTTTAGTAGCTTTCTGATAGAGGGAGGAGCCGAAGAGCACTTCTTGTCACTTCACTTGTTGTCCACATAGGAACAGTACGATGCACTGAACATGTCTCTGCTCTAATGTGTGGTTATTAAAATGTTAGATTAGAATATAACGCTAGTTCTGTTACCGTACTATCAACATATCCTCCCAAACGTATGTGACGCCTTTTCATAAACCTTTATGCATGCTAGACTAAAAGACTTACTAGCTAGCCATTAGGCTAACGTCCCTTGAATGGACTGTAAGACGCTATAAGCTTATATCCAGAGATCACCAACCTCATACCTTCTGTATTGAAGATTTTCCACTTCTTCGCAAACCCATCAAGAGAATTCTTGGCTTGCTATCGGATGGTGTTGGACTGTCCTCGATGTCGGCCTCATCTTCTCCATAACCAAAATCTTTGGGGAATGAGTCGGCTACCCCGTAGCTGTCAGATAGCGGTTCCACATCTGAATACTGAATAGACATTTTGCCCAAATGTCGGTCGCTTCCCCTTATCCCCCCTCAATTGTCTTAACACGGCCGTGCTTGCACCGGGGGGTCCTTCTACAGCACGAACGGTGAAATAACACGTAATGCCAAACACAGAGAGAGCGAGTTTTCACTCATCCTTTGGGGTTCCTTTCCTATGAGAAAAACTCGCATTCAATCCCGCCCCCAATTATTACTGGCTATCCATATTACTAGACCAATTGGCGTTTGTCGATTCGGCTGTCACTCTGCGTAGGCTTTTCTCTGTCACCTGACTAGTGTTCAGGCTTGTTTTGTGACCTATCACCTGAATAGCAAACATAATATATGAGTACATTTGTCAAACTTGTTCTAATTGATACACGTATTAGTTAAGAATATATTTTTATATATATCTATATTTGTATATAGGTTAGCAAGACTCGTAAGAACGACAAATAAAAAGCAAGTAAACAATTACGAGTACGTTCACGATAACGAACTGCTGGTATAAAATAGACCAGCAGGTGGCAATATAAAACCACAGAGAAAGCAGTCTACTCAGCACTGAAGAAAGAACAGGTGTAGAAGTAAACACGTGATGTTTCGTGTGTATTATTTAATTTTATTCATAGGTAAAAACGAGTTACTATAGTTTAACTGTAGCTGTGGCTTTTTACACACTATTTGTTTTTTTAAAGGGCTGAATTCGTATTCCACGAATAAGTACGTCACGTTCGGCTACTGTCGGTAGTCACGTGGTTTCACTAACAGCGTCCCAGTAGCATTAGCTAAGTACGGTAGACGCCCCCCAACCGCACCCTCTTTACGGAGGAAGATAAACGAAAGTAGTAAAAACATCCACCCGGCAAGTTACCTTCAACACATGTTGCGTATTTTGGTAATCGTGTAACTTTAACGTTGACTTTCGTTTGCAACAGAAATAAGATCGACATCATTATGGCACATTACAGAGTAAGTACATTTATTGTTTAACTAATATGTTAAAAGGCTATGTCACGTGTTTCAAAACAGTTTGCCTGGCTATGCTAACATTAGAGAGTCAGGAGGTACCGTAGCAAGGTGTCGTACCGTAATCAGTTAACTACCTGCAATACTTACAATACTTTTGTGTTTGTTAGAAGTTGGCAATCATAATAAAGCTTGAGCATGTTGTGTAACTAATCATACTTCATCACACTGCCACTTTATTTATTTGCTTTTTAAATTACTATTGTTTTTGTCGAACAGTTCTGTTTTGTTATCTGACTGGCAGTTCCCTGGTTAATAAAATCATTACCGTATCGGTACGGTAGCTAGTTTCTGGTTGCACTTTTTTTTTAACTAGATACATTTCTACATTATTACTAGACTTCTGATTCAAAAAGAGAACAGTTTCGGAGATATCTGGAGAAGGCTGGAGTTCTGGATAGCCTCACAAGTGGTACGTTTAATTTTAAAATATTTGATTTGATATAAATTATTTATGAATATTACGTTTTTTAATTTATCAACATTTTTGAAGAAACAAACATTTGCTTCAGCTGATAATAATCACATTCTTTCTCTTGTATTTCAGTACTGGTGGTGTTATATGAACAATCAGATAAGCCTGAAAATGCATTGGAGTATCCTTGAATACAACAAAACGTTTTCTGACAATGTATAACCTTTCTCAAGAGGTAGCTATTTAAAATGGGCCCGCTTTCTTGGTGGGTCGAGCCCTTCAGAGGCTAGTCAAGACTCCATCCTAGGGGCTTAACTAGAGATGCATGAATTGGGGTGCATGTGTATCCAGCAGTGGGGAACTGTCGGGGCCCTCCAGGCCCTGATGGGGACAAAGTTGGACCTTTAGTATAAATAAAGAATATCCTAATTACTAAGTAAACTGTTTTAATCCTTTCATAATTTTACAATCAACATCTAAATACAATGTTTCGGGCAAAGTTATCCCTTCAAACCTGTCAGTTTGTTTTGGAATATGAAAGGTTAAATTATACAAGCTGTCTAAGTTGCTACGCTTTTGCAGCTCTGCGATTGGTGGGCACTCTATTCTTTTACAGAGGTCATGGTAATGATTAACTAATTTCAAATTACATTAAAATTGACAAATAATCTTGTCTAGGACTGTCCCGAATAACATTTTTACAAGTTTCGAATACTTGATGGTATTTCCGAACGAGTATTCGAATACTCTCAAAAAAAAAACATTAAAAAATGTAATGTTAATTTAAACGATTAGTACATTCATTTAATAAAAAGTTTACGCTGTCATCGCCAACATCCTTTTTTTTGGGGGGGGGGAGAGTGGTGAATAACAAAGCCTATTACAAATAACTGCAATAAGTGCATACCACTTTAAATAGGAAATTTAAGATCTAGGCTATAGCTTCTAGGTTATTCCTTAATTTGGTGAAGGAAAATAAATTATAACTATTATATTAAAAACTCAGTTTTGACCGGTTTGACCCCATCATAAACCACTTATCAATAGTATTAAATGTTTTTCAAAATGTACGTTATTTAATAACTGATAGGCTGCTGTACCAACTGGTTATATGGTCATTGCTGCCACCATTTTATTTGTTGCGTTTTTTTTTTTTGGGAACATGCAATGTGATGACTGGAGATTTGTGTGTGTGTATATATATCTTTAATTTTTTGAAATGTACCTTTTGTCAGAAACAAGTTAGGCACGCACCCTTTTTGTCAAATTCATTCAATATCAGCTCGCATTTCGCTACCTTACCGTTCTCTGTACGGGTTAAAAAATCTGGTATTTATACACAGCCCTGTCTCCATAAATAGTAACAAAGTAGTGAACACTGCTCGTTTTAACACTGCAGTACCACTATGCTTGGCTTCACAATGCTTTTCGATGTGTGAGGTTGGTGCCTTGATGGACCGCGAAGTGATTATTTGAGCTCGACGCAAGCATTCTCGAGACTGACTGACTGACCCTGCCTTTAAAGTGAAAATACACATTCAGTACTTAATTTCTGCACAATTTATTTAATTTTTTTATTTTTTATTATAAATTTTCTCAGGAACATTCAGCCAGCTGAAAAGACAATTGCTTAAACTTTTCTGGTATAAAAATGTTATTGTTTAAAGCTCATGGATGGGATGGAGGTTATTGAAGTAGACTTAACTTGTAGTTGGAATCCAATTTTAAACAGCTTTAACTAGCTTACACTTACTATATAACAAAGATTCTAAATTATTGTAGTGAGTAAAATGTAGGAAAAACCATGCGAGAACTAATGCCATGTCAATTGCACTACCAAAATCTGTTTTAATTACTACTACGTCGTCAAGGAGGTAAATTGTGTGATTGTGCCCTAACAATTATTGTAAGGAAAATACAATCTTGATCGATGATATGAAAAATATATATCACGATTATCCTGGCCAAAATAATTGTGATAAACAATATTATCACAATTATTGTTAAACATACTGGAATCACTTTATTACATTTTCTTAAGAAACAAACATTTCTTTTGTATCATGACACGCATGCTTTATCATTTTTGCGTGATTTAGTTTTGAAACCAGTATTTCAACAAATTTTATTAATAATTTTTATATGGGGGACACAATGGGCAAGCCAAGTCTTTAGCCATAGTGGTGATTGACTGGAAAGATGTAGGCTAATGTTTATCTATCAATACAATTTGACTGTACAAGTGAGCTAGACTGCTTTTGTCAAGTCACTTGTGAAAAAAATATTTATGATTATCATGATAATGGACATTAACAATGCAGTTATCAGTATTTGTATTGCGATAAACAATATCATAAACCGTCCCATCCCTAACCCCAACACACTGGTACTAACAATACCAACATTAAATTGAAAATACAATTATGGAACTTAAATTCAACACAAGTCACTATGCACAAAGGCACACTGGGAAAGAAGGTGGAGTTTAGCGCAGTCTTATTTGCCTGATTTATCAAAACCGTGTTGCCTTTTCTATCATATGCTATTTCTAATGTAACTCCATAAGCAGTCCCTGCTTCCTAGGTGAATAGACTATTGCTGTCTTTGCCAGTGATCAACGTTCAGCAATCATTAAATCGTGGCTTTACCTTGTGTATGTGCATAATACTCACGTCTCTGAGCCTGGCTTGAATAAGCATGAAGTTTTGAAGAAATGCATTGATAGAATGCTTTAAACCTTAACCTTAATAATAAAGGATCTGATCGTATTACTCGAAGGATCCTAGACATTAGAGTAGTCGGCGTCCTTGAAACACAGCCATTAAGTATCCGTCATTGTCTGAGAAGCAGCCCAAATGTTTGTTCTTTAACTTGGTGTCCTTCAGGTTTCTCAAGCAGCATCTGGGTGCAGCTGATGCGGCTGAAACAGAGGCTCTTCAGCAGGAGGTGGTCGAGTTAAAACAGAGGTGTGCACTGCTGGAGGAGGAGAATAAAGACCTAATAACAAGGGTATGTTTGCTGCTCATTTAATTGTAATAAACTACGTACAAAAAGTAAGGACATTTGTGGGATCAGCTTGGATGTGCTGTTCGTGCCAGTGACCAACAATCTATCTAATCTTGCTGTAGGAAAACCGTAGACCTAAGTGTTTTGAAAATGTAACATCATTGTAAAATTAGGCCTATTTTTAAATGTAGTCTATTTCTTAATAGGCATACATGAGTAGACTAGTTGCACATGTAGCCTACAGTTTACTATAGTTCAGTTGTATGATCAAAACGGATGAAAAAGCTAAACTTTTTTTTTCCCCCTTTATCTCGCATACAGAATGTCTGTAATTCTAATCTTAATCAAGTAGTGCTTTTGTTGCTTTATTAAAAGAACTCATCGCTAGTGTTTTGAACCCGCGTTATTGAGACTATCGATCATGCACATAATTGAGCCACTGACACGCTGCTTTAAATCATACAATCAAAATATTATTTTAATAATTTCTTTAATTTCCATCTCAACTGAAGGGTTAATCCTACTGGCTAGGGCCTTGTGTTCTATAAAACAACAATGACTTTATTTAAAATAGCTTAAGAAATTGGATAATAAACATGGTAGATAATAGACAACACACACAAATGAAATAGCAAATGAGCACATATCCCACAAAAGCAGAGTTATGAAAATAACTCCCACAGCATCTTATAAATTAGCATAAAAGAGATAGCCGCTAGTTGCGTGGAACTAAGGCAAACATTGTTTGACAACAATTCACTTCTGACTATTAATTATTTGTTTTACAGGTGAGCTAACTAGCGGCTAATGCAAAGGGGACGTTTAACAGATATCAAGGCGGGGCTCCCAAACTTGTCGAAAAGGGTTGTGTTGGGGGTGTAGGTACCTTCCCAACTTTGATAATAGTTGACTTGATATTGTCAAACGATCATAGCAAAAGAAGAAACTTAATAATGGAAAATCATAAACATAAATGAAGCATAGCAATAACACCAGTGAACACAGCCCCAAAATAGACCATGCTTTGACGGCCTCCAAGAGGCAGTACCTATCTACATGATTATGGGTTTTTAATGTTATACTTAGCGTTTGCTAGTTATAGCTATATAACCTTTATTTATGGTGGCATTGACTTATGCCAACAATGTAACAAGACTATATACACATGGGCTTAGTTTAAGAAGCATTTAAAACCTTTTAGACCTTTAATTTGCATTCGATCTCCTCTTCACAGTATGAGGCCGGGAATGGCCCCATAGAGGCACTAACGGGTTTGTGTCACGCTGTGAACATGTGGTTAACTGTCGTATGGACTGAAAACAGTAGTTATTGAAATAAAACATCCTACTTTCTAATATTTAATATTGCCTATCCACCACGTGACTGGTCAGTCACTCCTGAGTATTTCAATCACTATATAAGACATTATGATTATACGTACACGCTGAAAGTGTTTCCACCATACACCAAAAGAGAACAGACATTTACTTCCATATGTAGAACATATACACGTCTCCTAAACAAGGTAATACAGTGTAGGGATGTTACGGGAACCTATACTTCGGTACCAAGTCGATGGCAAAATTTAGAAAGCATGACATGACTCGTTTTTGTACAGTACCGTAGGTACCGGAAATCATAAATGCACGCGTACGGTGCCTTGGAAGTGCTCCGCCTCCACTTGTTGAAAATAAAAACAGCAAGTAGGCTAATTTGCGCTCCAGGGGGATTATCAGAGAGTAATACATTCACAAAGAACATACGCAAACGGTGCCTTCGACCTTTCCAGCAATAGTTTCCATCTTATCAAGACTTTACCGGCTGAGTAAAAAGTTCCGCTATTGTCATTTGACAGCAATGGTTCGTTGATAAACACATCGCATGGCGAAAGTCAAACAAAATCAGCATTGAAGCGAATAAAATATGGAGAACTACGTCGCATATTTGTGTTGCAAACATTCACATGTTTACGCTGTAATTTACTACAATGCATTTTAACCGACATATACATCTGGAGCGCTGACCGGGATCTCTGTGAATGTAGGCATTTTTCCACCTTTGACTAAAGTTGTGCTGCAATAGGGGAATACTAGTACATTTCTTAAAATTACAAAATTAAATTGAGATTAGGGCTGTCACGGTGAAGAAAATGTCCTTGCGGTGATTAAGGGTACCCAAATATCGTGGTCTGCGGTATTATCGCCATTTTTTTGTTTTTGTTTTGAATGGTCAAGTTCGTTGCGCAGAGCATGGTGTGATTCTGGGTAATTTATAGACAACGTGATCTTAGTCCGTGGTGAGACAATTGTGCAACATTATAGGCTTTCTACCAGTTTAGTAAGCCTGCTGGTAATCACGTGTAACTTTGTCTGGCAGATGTTAGGCCAAAATATCAGCTGGAAAATATGACTAATTATTAAGTTAAGCATATTAAATAAAGCATATTAAATAGCGCAATTTCAAAAGCCTGTGATGCGCCAAGCGTAGCCTACGGTACACCGCCTTGATTTAGGTATCATGTAGAAAGAAAGTGATGGCACAGTTTCGGTTTAGCAACCCGAAAGATTAGGGGACAACATATTCAATTTTCTTTCCCACACGAAATGCAGATATGTCTCAAAAGAATCACTCGAGTGTGTCTGCAATGCACGATGCGCTTCCCAGACTAAATACAGCACTTTACTAAACTGTAGTAAAGTGCAGTAAAGCGTAACGTCCGAGTGTCGTAAATACATACACTTCCAAAGGCTACAACCATGGATGTATTATAAGAAGCTACAACCGGCTAATATGGGGCTGGGGGAATTTGTGCTTAGCGCACACGCCCTAGATCAGACGTCATA
>JAODLL010000008.1:3658571-3669268 GCA_026546735.1 Forbesichthys agassizii
GCCAGAACGTCCTATGAGGTGTCGGAGAGTGAGGATTAGCACCGCACAGCTACCGGCTGGCCACCGCTACATTGGCAATCTTGCTATAGCCTAGGCCATGTTTATGTAGAGCAACAATTATTTTTTTCAGATCCTCAGAGAGTTCTTTACCATGAGGTGCCATGTTTAACTTCCAGTTTAACTTCCAGTATGAGGGAGTGTGAGAGCAATAACACCAAATTTAACACACCTGAAACCTTGTAACACTTACATGGCACCAGGGAGGGAAAATGGCTAATTAGGCCTAGTTTGGACATTTTCACAGGGGTCTACTCACTTTTCTTGCCAGCGGTTTAGACATCAATGGCTGTGTGTTATGTTATTTTGAGGAGACAGCAAATTTACACTGTTCTACAAGCTGTACAATCACTACTTTGCATTGCAGAAAAGTGTAATTTCTTTATTGTTGTCACATGAAAAGATATGCTCACATATTTGCAAATATGTTAGGGGTGTACTCACTTTTGTGAGATACTGCACGCACACACACAGAATCATTGCGTGCAAGCAGGAATTCTCAAATCCTTGCTCTCTCAAGCACGCACACACAAAATGGCACAGCTCTGAAGGAGCGGTGCAGATCCTCTCATGCCCTGGCTGTCAATAGACTAATCTGCAGCCATACCGAACTATAAAGTTGGCTAGCCTGCGTAAACATGTTTATTTAGTAGCATACGCAGACGTGCTACTGCCTATAGGGTCATGTAATATGCTACCATAGTTTATGGCTAACAGATAAACAAAACAATTAAATAAGCCTATAGCAAGGCTACTGCTCACTCACTTTGATGTAGCCTGTCGTGGCTCCAGAGATAGGCATAAGGACATGCCCGTTTTTTATCAGTCTATATCACCATTTATATACAGGCACAAGATGGCTGTTTGTGGGTCTGGTTTGGTTCTGGTGGTTGATGAATGCATATTTTTGCAGGTTGGGTTGTTCGGGTTGGCTCTCATAATGACCCGCACATCATTCCCAGCTAGTAATCAAAACCCCATGTGGACTAAAATAAATAGTCATTATATCTGCAATATTCACAATTCTCTGCTATGGATTTAACAATGTACAACTACAATTAATGTAGCTAATATATGTTTCAGGTTTCCTGTTTATTCCCCTTTTATTTTCCCTCTGTTTAAATTGCCACGATTAGCATAAATAGCTTGTTTCTACCGGTAGGCTTAACTATGAATGCACTGTAAGATAACATTATTTAACAAAATGTAATATACTCTTGTTGTTTAGCCTTATAAATTGTGATCATTGTTGACAGAGTATTTGTGTCGACTAGTCCAAGTAAAATATGTTGAGTTTCAGTGATTGGGAAATGATAGTCATAATTTCTAAAGGAACATCTCTATTATGTTCTGTTTGCACAAATGTGTATGTGTACAAGAGAGTAAAACCTGTATGGTTTTATTTTGATAAAAATGTATGTGCTCGTGATGTCTCACATTTGGCATTGATGTAGGCCTAAACATTTACACCGATATACATCATGTATTGGTATTCAACCTAATTATATGGTATGGTATGATTTTTGGTCCATATCGCCCAGCCTTAGAAGCGGTCACATTATGTTTTTTTTTTAAATGAGAAAGATAAAACGTGATCTCCACCCACTGAGACACAACGGCAAGTAGGGTGTGAACTGCAACATAACACACACACACTAACAATGTTAAGCCTAATTGTGATCAATTTAGATGGTTTTCTGAGTGTATTTTTTGACTAATCTAAATTTTTAATTTAGGTTAAACGATGGCGAAATTAGTCGCTAGGAACATCCCTAGTCGCTAGTCCACACAGTGTAGTTCTAGCTTTAGGTGTAGCTATAGCCTGTTCCCAGTGGCTTACTTGGACAATAAACCCCAGCACTGGAATGTAGCGGATATATCTGGGTAATTCCTTTTACTTCTTCCCACCCTTGTAACCTGCCACACATTCCACATCTAGTGCTAACATGGGAAATCCATTGTAAAGTGAATGGGTGGAGTATCGAACAATTAATCTTTCAATGCAATGTATCAGCTCACTACGCTTTGCCAAACACTGTTGGGATGCCATTTGGTATTTGACAAGTCAAAGGACTACCCAGCATGTATTATTAGTAGCTGACATCTCGATGTTAACGACATGTACATATTCTTTTACAGCAGTTTTGTATTTAGAATAAACAAATGATTGACTGTTTTCAATTTCTTAAAACGTAGGTACAGGTTAAAAAGATACACAGTACCACAACAAGGCCTCACAACGAGTGGGAAAATACAGCAAGCACGTTCCATTAGCTTGGCTACATACACCAACGCCAGAAACTGTACGTGGGATTTAAACACAACTTTCCACGTTATTTCTAGGTAACAACCTAACATTACCATGCCTGACGATTACTATCTTATTGAGCTAGCATGGGTAGCAATTACCATATGCATTTAAGTGGCAAGATGTCACGACAAGAGATTCCGTGCCGGTACCCTTTTCAAGCGCAGCAATATGCTTTTTCGGCTTTTAATTCACTTTTTAAAATAATAGTACCAGTACATTACTGGTACCGTACATTAGTTGGCGACGGGCGTTCGCTTTGCTAACGTTACAGTAGGTTAGCTCGGCAAACGTTTACTTACGGTACGGTAGCTTCCAACCCCCATCTTCATTCTCTTAACTACAGTACTGTAGCTATCCATTCCACTCCACCCAAAGCCCCCCTCCCCCATGTCACCCACTTCTGAAACGCATACAAATGTGGATTTCGACTAATGTTTCTCTACCTGGAGTGAGTCTGTGTTCACCGCCGACTGCCGGAGGAGACATTGAATGCGATGGGGTGTCGACTGGGGGACGGAGGCTGCATCTTTGCGGGGACGGAGTACTTGGAGTCCCCGGTAGTGGATTGCACCGTCTCCGCTTTGGAGACTGGGGACTGAGGAGGGCCTCAAACTCCATCGACCGCTTTAACGTAGCTCCACAAGCCATGTTGTACAGTTACGGTAACGAAAAATAAAAATGCAATCGGGGAGAAGCGACGATATCTTTATGTTCACAACGATTTAGATGTCCGCTCCTCTAATTTCTTATCTTGAGTCTTTCTTCCTCTATTCACAACAAGGGATTTTCTCTCCACCACCGTACTCAGTCAACGGGCGAGCCTGCCTGCTGATTTTTCACGACGTCACAAAAGCAGGCGGAACCATGTGAAAATAATAGGTGTTTAGTCAAATATATTAATGCAAGCATGCGTGCACATATGTTCACTTTTTATTGTAAATTATATTACATTAAAGTTATATATATTGTCATGTTTTTTTTACATAATTTGTCATATGTGTTAATCCTATATGGTTTTCGAGCTATGCGTTGATTCATGTCGAACCTATATGTCGATTGGTCTCGTTGAACTCAAATTGAATAGCCAAACTTGAAAGGTTCAGGTGACAGGTCTGATTTTAGAAAGTCAAAAGTGGGTTTGTTTGCGCAAAACTCACTTATTGTCAAATGTTAACACACATAATTTGTGAAACTACAAAAATCCTCAACAACCATCCACTGAGTATTATCTGATTTAGGTAAACCTAACAAAATATTGTAGTCATGCCAAGATATGTAAAAACAGTATTTTATTAGAAAAGAAAACCAATCAACAATCATATATGTTCCCAAAGCAGTTTATAGACATTCTGAGAATGCATTCAGTTTCATCCACTCAACACTACTGTATATTTGAGTCCTACTGGTTTTGTGCTATCTTTCTTGAAATGAAAATAAAATACAGTAATCCAATATCAACCCAATATTAATTGAATACATGTGAATCAGCATAACACATGCCATTGCATGTTTTGTTTAAAATAAAATGTTAATATAGCATACTCAGTTTTCTACAGAAAACATAACACCCTGTAGACTGGAATATATATGTTACTTGACTGTACAAACCAGTGATTGGTGATTTTTAAAATTACAATATATTAAAACTATTTATTGGACAATGGAAGTAGAAAATCAACAATTGGTTTATTTTACTGATTCACTCTAGCAGTATTTTCTTTTAATAAAAACAAAGGCATTCAGAGTCAAATGTCTTTGAACAATGAATTTTCACTGCAAGCACACTTTTGTGTAAATGTTTTTGAGCATGAATATTACACCTGCTAAATGTCTATTTGAAACAAATCCAAGATTGGACCACACATACATTATATTGTCTGTATCCTATAGATTGTAAATTATGGGATTATTATTACTATTACTATACTGATATTACGGTTTCAGGAGCTCACCCATCTCCCCTCCTCCCCTCCTTCCCCAGTGTTGTGGAGCAGTCTACACCACTTTGTTTGTGTTCCTATTTATGAAAAGTAATATCCAATTTGTTAAAAGGTTTAGCTTACAATCACCAACTTCACCTTTAAGTTATTTTTATATGTGTTATCTTTAGAATCTTTACTGTGTTTGCTATTTAGGTATACTAATATTCTAATGCTACTCCTATTAAACACTCATATTAAACAATCCTATACAGCTAAGCAGTTGTGTAGGAAGGAAGGAATAATATAAAGTAATTTAACCTTTGCTTGGTGTCTTCTATGAAAAGATCACAGAAGGTTGTGTCAAATGTAATCTTATTACACATGGTAATATAGTTTTTATGATAAATATTTGTCATTATCCAAAAAATAAGCATGCAAGCAAGCTATGTTTCGACACTTATTTTGCAATGCTCTCTTGGTGAACAGAGACACTCCCTGAGGCTGTACTCTCACTACTGACAGTTTGGGGCACAGTGTCTTTAGATAAAGCTATGTTGCTGTTGGATTCTCTTGAGAGGACATTTGGAGTTGTATCCCCAGTAGGTTTATAGCAAACCAAACATCGAACCAGCCGCAGTAAAGCAATCCTTAACTCTTTACACCGCAGAGCATACAACAGCGGGTTGACCAAGGAGTTGACAAGACAGAGGATACTACAGAATGCAAAAGCCCTCTGTTGGTAATGAGCCAGCCTCACAGACACGTCCACAAGCATGAGGCACAGAACAGGAAGCCAACACCCCACCAGAATGAGCAGGACCAGTCCGAATGTTCGGGCCAGACGTATGTCCATCCTCTTTCGTGCCTGACCTGACCCTGTATGCAAGCCTTTCATGGAGGCTTCATGGCGGTGGGCCTTCCACAAAATGCGAGCATAGGCTACCAAGATCATGGCTAGAGCCACCAGGATGAAACTGGTCCAGCAGGCCATGTAGCTAATGGGGATGTAGGGGAAGAGGAGAGAGCAGGGAGGGTTGAGTCCTGTCTGACATCTCCAGCCCATTAGTGGGAGGAAGGCAATGAAGATGGTGGCACTCCAAAGAGCTAGCATGCCAAGAAGAGCTCTGCGGCGAGTCAGCAGTACCTTGTAGCTATGCGCCTGGTGGATGCAGAGATAGCGGTCGATAGCAGTTAGGAGCAAACTACCAACCGAACCTGTAAAGGACATTATGACGCCACCTAGTTTGAAAAGGTAGTCTGTGGCGCCGTCTCTGCGTTGAAACAGGTGAAATTCAATGAAGTTAATTGTGAAAAAGCAACTAGCTAAAACGTCGGCCAGGGCGAGGCTACCGATGAAAAGATAGGAGGGACTTTGCCGCAGTGTGGCTGTGGTAGCGATTACCACCAGTACGAGAATGTTTTCCAGCAAGGTGAAAGGACCAGTCAGGAAACACATGGAGCCGATGACCTTTTGCTCGTCACTGCTTAGGATCATGTAGCAGTCAAGATTCCCACAAGACTTGTTCACTGGAGAAAACAATGGACAATTACAACACATATTAGCTTTATACTTCCTTATTGAATTATTATTATTATTATTATTATTATTATTATTATTATTATTATACATTTAATTGGGAATGGTTAGAACTAAAGGCTGCATACTCGTTGCTGATGTGGTGTTACTATCATTCTGCTCAACTTCCATGATTCCTCGAGAGGTAACACCTTCCTGTGAATTTACGTGATACAGTGAAAACAATGTATAAGACAATAAAGACAATACATGAAGACAATAACACAAACATATAAAAGCATAAAAATGCAATGTAAAGTCTTAATAAGAATAAATATGAAAGTGTAACTGCACCCTAGCTCTTAACTAAATAATAAGAATGCACTGTGATGAGACTCATAAATGTGAATATTGACATAATTCCTGTTTTTATTCAAATCAACATTTTATGGTCTGAAAACGTCATATCCGTTCAAAAACAGACATGGCTGGTTTCCAAAGTGTTTGCTGTGCGTCATCAAAATCAATTTGAAATCGTTGGTGTGGGCAGATTTAGGCTCAGAGCTGGGGTGCCTTAAACTTGAATAATTTAATTGTGGAGATTGGTGATCTGTGATTTAATTAAAAGAAAAACAAATTATTGAAGTGAAACACACTGCCCTCTGTTGGATATATAAAGACCCGTGATGACGTTACAAATACATGCAAATGTAATGTATCAAAATATATCACTGTTGTAAACCAAAGCATAACATGTAGACTGTACAGATATTCTGTCATATGTGTGTTCCATATATACAATTCAATTCAACAAATATGTATTTCAAGCACGGGGTCCAAAAGAAATAGTGTATGTGCTTAAATTATTTCATGTTTCAGTTGATTCTGAGCACAAGCATATTTTCAGACATTGGGGTAATAGCTGCCTTTGTGTGCAACGTTAACCAGAGAGAGTTGCAAAATTTTACAGCTACGTATGATTATGCAATATCCTTAGGTACAAACTACAAAAACGAAGTTGATGTTCAGTACATTAAATGCAGTGAAAGTCTACATTTTAGACTAAAAAACATATCTGTATGTCATAATTTACAAAATATTGTAAAGTAGCCTGTAGGACCAGAGGTGGGTAGAGTAGCCAAACATGTTAGCCTACTCAAATAGGCCTAAATAATGACTCAAATAAAAGTAGCCTAGTCATCGAAACATTAATTGAGTGAGAGTAAGTAAAAAGTAGCCTATCTAATGAATAGACTAGGCTACTCAAGTAGCTTACCGAGTAACTTTTTCATTATCTACTGTCTTCATCTTTATTTTCAAATAAGCAGAGCATGAATTTAAATATCCAAAATAATAATGGTAGGCCTACTCTTAAAGGCGCCTTCACATGATAAGCGATTTGCGCTTTTCTCGCGGTGAGGTAGAGCGCCGAGCATACAGAGCAGCGTGGCGCAGAGTCAACATGTCTCTAGGCAATGAGGACGATACACTACCAGAGTTTGAAGAACAGTCTCCCGACTGAATATATATTTTTCTAAGGTTATAAGCATAAAATAATTATTTATTTTCAGCGGATGTCTTTGTATCAAACATAATACCCAGTATTATGTTTGTGAACCTTTTGTGCCGTATTATAAAATCATTGATTCTGGTAGCCCAACACCTAGACCGCTAGAAACATCCTGTCCCCTGTATCAGTTTGAACAATCAGGTTGTCTCCACTAACATCTGACTATAACTATATGAGAGTATTAACACTAATCAGAGGGTAAACTAACCCCTCAAACCAGAAAAATAGTGAGTATTACCTAGGATTAATTCGTATTTTCACTGCCGATTCTATCAGCCACATAGAGGTTACTCACTGGTTGCGCTTTGAAAGGTCAGCGGTAAGGTGAAAGTTTAAATTAGTTTAACTTTGTGCACAGCACAAGGTGGCAATTTCAGGATATGCGCGATGCCAAAGGTTGGAAGTCAGCGCTCTCCCATAGGAAAACAATAGTACAGCTAGCCCAGATGTGTTAGCACCTTTAATGTTTGCACCTATGGTAACTTTCTAGCTTGATTTACAGAAGGGACTTTTTAGACCCTATTGTTGCCAACTTGGCAAATTTCTCTCTTGATTTAGCAACTTTTCAGAACCTCTGTGACTTTATTTCTATGAAGTCATTATCGGTAGCGGCTAATTTCACAATTTATTTTGACCATAAGGGAAATGGTGAGAAATATATTAGCTGCTCAGAGAAATCGCATGCAGTCCGAGGCTTTTGTGTCAACAGGTCTGGTATCTTCATGCAGTTAGCGTGTGTGTATGTGGCAGGCAGGAGGATGTTGCTGGCCGCAGTGAGTTTCATTGGTTACCAGGTCTGCCAAGTTTCACTAAACGTTCAGTGAGATTATGCGTTTTAGAAGTTGAGACAAAGTGTTTGTGCTCTCCCAAATTATTTTTGAAATGTAAAAAGCTGAGTAAACATTAGATTAAGACAGCTACATGATGTTATATTCAAACATTTCAATTGTAGGCCAATTAAGACCCATTTAAGCCAATTATGCCAATAAAAGTTAGTAGATTTCTCTATTAAGGCCTACGCTAAACTTTTTTGTGCCAAGACCCACCTAGAGAGGACTAAACTATTAAGAGACCCACCAAAAACCTACTGGTAACATAATTGATTAAAATGGTATCAATTTTAGCTAATGCTATATACCTGTGTGTGCGCCAAATATTTTTGAGCAGAGCATTCCAGAATATATGGTGTGCATTCGACTAAATAAGATGCAGTCCAATCAGGAACAAGTAGGCTATTTTGCCGCAACCTTACTCACGACCAATGAGTGATGAATGACTGAACAACACGATAGTAAAGAGTGGAAACTTTTCATTTATATTCTTCATTCATTGTAATTTTCACTACCCACTCATTGACCCACCTATTGACCCACAGTTTGAATACTGCTGGCCTAGATCACAGGCAAGTGTCTTTTAATAAAATACTTCCTGCAGGGGGTCTGGGGGTGCCCCTCATAACATCAATCGTATGTGGTTACTTCCCATTATGATTTCCAATGCAACTAACATGGAAGTGTGAAAAGTGTCCAAATAAGAGATTGATGCTGCTGATGTAGGGAGTAATGTCTGGAATATATCTGAATGTAGCAGAGTAAAAGTAACGTGGTATTACCCACCTCTGAGGACACATTGAATCAAATTAGAATGATTCATGTAATATTCCCAAAAAAAACTCCCAAAATAATTTGCACCTGGTGTGCCATGCAACAATATCACAAATGAAATATGTGATACTAGCTCCAAATTCTTGGCACAATATGGCAACACTTTCAAAATAACACAAGCTCCTCTTGTGTACAAAATCACATATTACATTTTAAAAATTGCAATGAGGATACTAGGCTGTAGTTGCCTATAGTAAAATATAGGTAAAATAAAATAAACAAAAATAAATAAATAATAAAATAAACAGACATACAGTAGGCTTTATGTAATGAAATTACGTTTACCTGTTGTTTTCTACAGTTACGTCTCTATAAATATGATCTTGTGTGAATGGTCTCTCTCATAAGCAGCACAACAAACATGTTCATATATATACTGTTCCGCATGCAGTCATGCTAGTTGGTGGAGGAGAAAGGAAATGGGGGGGGCATACAAGAGTTTGAGACATTAAGATTGAGACATATATTTTGTCAGTTACTATGCAATGACTGATTTTACAGCTTAGCTTTTTAAGTTTATTATAAGTGTTGTATTTGATAAAAAAGATTACATAACATTTAATAAATATTATATTGCTAAAGGAAATAGTGTTTTATAACATATTCAAAAGAATGTGCATTACTTTTTTGCACAGGTCGTCATATTTTCTGCAGTTGGAAACAGAATTAATAGGCTACATTTCACTCTGCTTGATTGTATGTTCCCTCTTAAACAGTACATCTTCTGTATTTTTCCATAGGGATTGAATGATGGTAACCCAACACCTATTGACAAGGTTTGTAGTGCTGCACCTTACAAAGGGGGGGACACTAAGCAACTATCACTTTCCATAATGTAGGCTACATAAATATTTACTTGTAGGAAAGCATTTGTTGTGAATAGCTCTATAGCAGTCTGTTCTGTGTCTGCACGTAAAAAAGAACCCTAAACAAAGTGGTAAGGTTATAGACTGCACCACAACACACTATCCCAGGCGTAGCAATGAGTTTCCAATTTGAGAAAAGGGGGAGGGATTTCTGAGGGACCACGCTATGATATTGAAGGGAGAGTCATTTATTATTTAAAATGTGCAGAACAATTATACCTTACCTTACACACACACACACACACACACACTATATATATATATATATATATATATATATATATATATATATATACACACACACATTTATATATACATATACACACACACTTCTCATATTGCCAGGAAATAACCAAGCAAATTGTATCAAAACAAATTAATCTGATATGGTATTATGAACAATGGTCTGTTAAATTGGCACTGGCCTTTGCTCTCCTACTCTGCTGGTCACATGCAAAAAATGATTCACAATATATTTTTTAGTTTATATCCTATGGTGTAAAGACATGTAGCCTAAGGATTTCCGTGTATTAAATCATTTAAACAGCAATTACAATTCATCCATCTTCCATCCATCTTCATCCGCTTATCCAGAGTCGGGATGCGGGGGCAGAAACTCCAGCAGGGAACCCCAAACTTCCCTTTCCCGGGAAAGCTCTGACTGGGGGTTCCCGAGATGTTCCCAGGCCAGTGTGGAGATATTATTTTTCCACTTGGTCCTGGGTCTTCCCCGAGGCTTCCTCCCAGCTGGACGTGCCTGGAACACCTCCCAAGGGAGGCGCCCAGGGGGC
>JAODLL010000008.1:3669368-3691774 GCA_026546735.1 Forbesichthys agassizii
GATGTCGTTTAGGACTTTAAGTGTGGCCGTGGTGCACCCGTGACCGGCACGAAAGCCAGATTGCGTGGCGGAGAGGGTATGGTGGAATTCGAGGTGTTTGGTGATCTGTTTGTTTACTATACTTTCAAAGACTTTAGAAAGACAGGGCAGGATGGATATAGGTCTATAGCAGTTAGGGTCTAAAGCATTTCCGCCTTTGAAGAGGGGAATGACTGCAGCAGCTTTCCAATCCTTAGGGATTTCTGAGGTAGAGAGAGACAGGTTAAACAGGCTAGTGATTGGGGCTGCAATAATATTTGCAGATAGTTTTAGAAAGTATGGGTTGAGGTTATCTAGCCCAGCTGACAATGCCAAAATAAATGAAGCAACGTTTCACGATGTGTATCACAGAAGGAGCAATTGACAATAATATCTCGCTTGAACTTACTCAAATAATGATTAGTTTGGTAATATATGTACATTTTAAAATGAAACATCTTTGCGCCACAATCCATAAACCGAAGAGAGCATAGTTTTGGTGACGTGTGTTGTGCGAGACGAAAGCTATTCACTGAGCGGACAAAACTAAAGATTACTTTATAGTTTCACAACAAACTGCAACGTTCTTGACTTGAACAATTGTCTTTAAAATATACAAACATCATATGTGTACTTTGTGTCACAATTCGAACGGGATCTAAAAATAATTTTATTCTCGCCGTTGACTACCATATATTTTTTCCAAACTAAGGTCCCATAATGCGGAAGTGACTTCGGCTCTCTGCTCCTGTAGCGTCATCTCGTGGTGATACGGTTTATTGCAACAAATGTGTTCGTTTCATGATAAGGCATCTGGACCATGATCTGGACTGATTCATCTTAAAAACAAATTTGCAATAGTTTAGTTGCAAATGAACGATCATTGATGTTCCATGGGGCCGATTCAGGTTATAATTTCACCCAATGTCCGCCAAGAATATTTATTTTTTATAAATACAATGGTAATTCACGTGTATTGTGTGAATTGTCGAAATGCATTAGCCTATATATTGTATACAAATGAATATTAGCGACTATTAATTTCCTTAGGACATTTTGTTATGCCTACTCTATAGGTCTGCATAATGCTTGGAGGGAGATACATTGATAGCAAATATACCTATATCGACTTTTACTTATTTTAATGTTTTATAACCATTACTGGATAATCGAGAAAGGGCATATTCCCGTCATACATACTGATCATGGCTGAGGAGTTGTGTTCACATAGGTAGCCTACCTGTATTTTGTCATTCAGACATTTCATGTCTTTTAACGTCACTATCAGTAGACTCCATATCACTCCATTACACCACACAAATATTTCCCACTGTCCAGGAAACATACTTTTTATGCTACCCATTATTTAAGTTGGCCCAAAGAACATCAAGATAATGGCCCATTTGCAGCTGTAAGATAAATCAGTCCAGAAGCCCATGAAACTAGCACACCTTACAGGCACCCATCAAGCTGTAATTAATCACCTTTAGCACCAGTCTAAATCTTAATCACATGATTTTACAATATATTGATTTGAAATCTAATGTAGAAATGTATTTTTCATAATTTAGCACTTATCTAAAGCAACTTCAAATCTCTCAACGCAGACATGGTAAAATAATCACACATCAAGCATAAACATTTCAAAACATTTTATTCAAGAACATTTAGAACATTTAAACCCATACAGGTCAAAAGCTTCTTCCACTGTTACAGAACAAAAAAATGTAATTAAAAGAACATTTCATCCAATGACCAAGTTCACATTGTACATAATCAGGATGTATTTTAACTGTTGACCTAATACAAGTTCCCATTGTGAAATATTTTCCTGTGAAAATTTTAATTGCAGATTCTGTCAATGTACAGTGTTTCAAAACATTTGGTAAGCAATTCATTAATTATACATTAAAATTCAAGGAGACAGTGGCAAAATCCTATTCTCCCCAAACTTTTTTAAGTAACACTTTAGCTGCCTTGTGATTTTTAAAATTAGACTTTAAATCAATGTAGGAAAATATCTGTATTATTCAGCAGTTAAAAAAAAAACTAGGCAAGTTAAAATGTTTACTTTAACATGATATGGGCAGCATTCTTTTCAAAATGGCATAACAATGAATATGAATGTGAGAACCCCCACCCAACCCCTCCCCCACCCACATGGAACGGCTTCATTACATCAAGTGCAAGCCCAAAAACAAAAAAAGCAAACAACCCAAACAAACTATAAATGACATTTGTAATATAAAACTTGGTAAAAAATACTTATTTAAAACTGTACAATCACCAAGTACACAGAATGAGGACTTCAACGGCTATTTATTTGGCATCTCCAGTAGCCTCAGCCTTTGGTGCCTGGGGGAAGCAAAACATTCAGAAATATACATTAATACATAATGTAATCAATACATGTATACATAATGTAATGAATACATTATTTAATAGATTAATACATAACTTAATTACTTTCAATTACCTTTATCACCCTATCAACATGACATGCTTGATTTATTTTGATAGTACTCCAGCAATCAAATGATACTGAATCTACAAAGATAGCACCTACATGTAGCGTAGCACTAATGACACTTAGTATGAAATGCCAGTAATTAATATGTTTGTTATGTAATTACATGAGTTAAATGTGCATGTATTAGAGATAGTCAGATTGCTTAACAATAAACCAACATTTCAGTGTCTTTTTTAATTAAAATGATATGTGACTAGTGGAAGATGTAGTTTCAAAACTGCACAAAATCAACAGTGGGCTGTATGAATTAGAATGATAACCCCCATATTCACTGTTGGAAGACAGAAGGCTGAAAACACATTCATGGCCCATGCATGTTTGTTAGGAGGAATGATCCTAAAATTAAGCTAAGTGAGCAAAAATAAGCAATAATTAAACCATAATGATTAGGCCATTTGCAGGAAAACAAACCTCTGCCTTGGCATCTCCATTTTCAGCTGGATTGGCCTTCTTTCCTTTGGCTGCCTTCTATAGAATAACATAACATGAATACCACCACAAAAGAGCTATAGCTATATGCCATAGATGCTGCAGAAACATTTACATTGTATAAACTAAAATATCAAAATTGCAGATTTAGTCATAAAACAGATTGAGGTATAGTCTATTGTCCCTTCTGGCAAAGGTCACCTATACAATTCACAAGTGACATAACTGCTGTTACATACATTCTGTTCCATACAGCATCAATCTGTTTCTTACTTTTGGTGCAGCTTTCTTGGCCTTAGGTGCCGGCTTTGGAGGTTGAGGCTTCTGTAAGAGAATAGCAAATATATCATTAACCATTCATTGAGGTCAATGCCCACCTCAAGTAATATTACAACTTTTGATAGATACTTGTATGTGGTAGACACTATCTGTGTGTGGTATACAACATTACAAAATGCAGGATGTCCAAATATTATAGTGGAATGTGGATATGTGCAGTTTCTGTCCACTAGAGGGTAAGACTGAGCAAAATAATATCCCTGTTAACACAAGTCGGGACTGCATTGCTGTTTAGTGTTTACACATTTTGTACAAAAATGTTCAACGGCTGGGTTATGTATTTGAACAGAATGACATTTTGCTAAAAGAGATTTCCATAAGATTATAAGAACACTAAATAACTAATGAATACACTAAATACCAGGATCCACTTCAACAGGTTGTTACTAAACCTCCTGTTGAATAACATAATTATACTATATTTCACATACTACCTCTTTAAGATGCTATAATTCATAGCTAGAGTTATCTAAATAATTTACAAAAAAAAGATATATGTTGTTACATGTAGCATACCTTTCACAAAGTAAAATAAACAGAGAAAATGCAGTATTAATTATTTTATGACTAGTGTAGTATTAATAATTTGTTAAAGAATGCAGTAATGTATGGGAATTGCAGTAAACAAACTCCTGTCTTACCGATGCCAAACGTGCGGAACATCTTTTAGGCTTTTGATAAAAGAGAAAGAGACATGTTTAGTTAATTTTGGGATTAGACAATAACTATAGTAATGAATGCCAATGTCAATGTTATTAACATAATAAAATGTTTTATCTACACATATATACTGTGGCATTTGTGTGTTGTTGTATAATATAATGCAAAATAAGATTAAGAGATAACTATTACTACAAACCTGCTCAGCCTTGGCATCAGCAGAGTCATTCTGTTTATGAAAAACAGAAATAGAATAATTAAAAGTAGCAGTTTATGACACAAACTGCAAATATGTAATTGTTTCTTAAAATCACATAATATATACATTTAAATTATATTTCTCACAAACACAAAAAAGAAGAAATCAGTAAATGTATCAATAGAAAATAAATTAATTTTAATACAGGCTATTAAAAACTGCAAATTCAGATTAAAGACCACATTTCTGATGGCTTTCCTGATCGTTTGCTTTTCAAGCAATTTCCCGCGCATATTTGAATTCAAATCTGGCCCATCCTGTCACTGCTACATTGCTTTGGCGCCCTGACACTTTCTTTGTATAGTATCACTGCGCGCCTGACAGCTGTTAAGAAGATGATAAGATTACATTCTACCTAATCATTATCTCCTAATAACATATGGAACAAAGCGCGAACCTGCATAGCTTTGCAAATAATAAATATCACTATTCGATATTGTATAGCTAGATTGTTTCCTGAACATATTTATGATTATTGTTATACTACGGTACATGTTTTATTTGTCACATACGTTCTCAAAATGCTTCATAAATGCGTTAAAACTCATCTACGTAATATAAAGGTTTCTGTAGATTAACATTTACAACCCCAATGAATATCCTGGTGGAGGTTTTAATTTTATATCGACATTTCTCAAGTCTAGGAGAAATTTGTGATGAACCAGAGGGCGTTTCATCTATAATATTTACTGTAGCGTTTCTCTGGAAATATATTTTCAAAATTCAAAAAAATATATACGGGATTCCCCTCCCCCATTTGACTTAAACTTTAACTACTGTGCTACTTAACTTATCTGGACTCCTAAGTAACTGGCATTCCCTAAATATCAGGCTATGTATGTACATAAAGGTTATTGACCGTGTAATTTATTAAAACAATGTCAATAAAAGCTGTGTTAAAAATAGATTTGTGTGCCTAAACTTGCATGGATGTTCTGACATCAACAGCTCAAGATGCAATGCCAACCAAAAACCCGCGGAGCGAGACTATTTTGCAGAGTGCAACTGGCAATCTCCTTTTGCAACAAAAACATTAACGATTTATAGAAACTGTATTAAAAAAAAACTAATTATAATTTACTCATAAGGTAATACAACTTTGATTAATAACGCTAAATTGACGCTGCATGGGTGGATGCCTGAAAAGATGGCTAAATAGGTCTCTACAGCTTGACCGCCATAACCCGCCATAACGATGACGTTCCTCTGATGTGTAAATCCTAGCAACTTGCAACCTGATGTTATTCGTATTTGCTGCAAACCAAAACACTATATTTAGTAGAAATAAATATTCTTACCTTTCTTTTGGGCATCTTGTGGGGATGTTAATCAAATGATCAAGAAAATTTTCAAACTGTAAATTTGGGGGTTTCCAGGAAGTTATAGAGAACCGCTATACGTTTGGTGTGTACAATGGCGAATGTATAATACAAGCGAATGTTTTAATAGTTTATACATTGAAATACAACAACGAAACCGGTTTGAACCAGTTTTATATTTTGTAGTCGATCATTGGATGCAAATGCATCACGTGCTTACAGGCACCACCCATTTTTTAAAGAAGCAGAGTAGTAGAGTGATGTTAGCTACCGGTCAATGTCGCTAGGTGGCAATGTATTACCTTTATATATACGGGATAAGTAATAGAACATCAAATACACTATTATTGCAATTTAAACTGCACATTCATATTATTTATTTTATTTTATTTGTATTTATAGTTTCTATTTAATTTGCACTAGTACTTGGCTAACTATACTTAATTGATGTCATAATGTGCATTGTCTGCATGTTAGAAACATTTGTGGCGATTGTTTCGCTTTCACAATCACACAAGGTTAAAATACACAGGACTCATGTTTCTTTACTCCAGCTAAATTGTTAATCCCATTTCCTATGTGATGTAAGTATAACTAAGGTATATGACCGTTTAAGGTATATGTATTATTTTAGTCACACTATTTGTTCCATATGTTAACTCATAAATGCATTTAAATCAAATTAAATCACACATTATATACAGATAGACCTTTATTATGACTAGCAAAGCTGGTCAAAATATAGCTGGTATGAGTACAGACTCAACATACTGTATGACAATAACATGTGATTTTGTCCACAACATGAAAACAAACTTTTATCAAGTTCACATTTTTCTCAGCCACACTGGAAATAGGCAAAGCCCTGGGCTCTTCCAGATATGGCATGTGTTTGATAGGCAATTACATATTACAACACATTCATTATTTAATAAGATACATTTTGACCAGACACATTCTCTGATTAGACTTTTAATCTACAAACATAAATACCCTCAATATACAACATCCCCATAGGGGTCAAAGTGCCTTTCATCTTTTGTATAAATCAGCAATACAAAAGGAACCACTTCTATGTCACATTTCCCCACATACAGTGGCTCTTTCCTGAAAAGACACCCAGAGGAGTTGCTGACTGCAGCATGGCATTCTGTTCAAGCGCTTCCTTAGACCAGCATGGCTTGGCTAGACAAGTCAGTGAGGAAAGAGTCCCGCTTATGCCTCAGTGCTTCTAGGAAATCCTGAATTCGTTCCTGGCGACGGGCAGTGTAGAGCAACAGTGCCTCTTGTTTCCTCTGGCTGTCAGCTGGCTTGCCGTTGCCGTGCTGCTGCAACAGCTCTGTGGCATAAGCGTGGTCTGCCTCCATCTGCTGTTTGGCCTGTTCTTCACTATATAGGTCTCTGGCTTTCTAAACATGCCACACACACACAATTTCATGAGCTCTATGCACAAGTCAGTCACACAGGATTTCTACATGACATTTGTATACCAGTTTGCTATCCAAATCCAGTTCAACAAGTACAAATGCTACGTTGTCATGCAATGATGTAGGTGTGCACTCCAGAAGGTGATCAAGGATCATGAAAACTACACAGTCAAATAAACATGTAAATATTGCTAGCTTTCCTATTGAAAATGTATACCAGCCCATCTGTCTTCAGCATGTATTTATAAATTATGTTTGTAACCAGTGCCCCATGCATAAGGCCCTGGCTTCAATGGATAAAAGTTAATAAAAAATAAAAAAAGGAAATTCTGTATTGCATTTCTGTATTATAATATCCATGTTATTTGGAATGTGACTTCTATTGAAGCAGGGGCTATCATCCAGAGCTAATGGATGTATATGCCACTCTTAAGAAATTACATTACATTTAGCTACTTTTTACTTTTACAGTATTTAAACCTAACATTCTTTAAGTGACATTTACGTTTGCTTTTCTTTAAAACATCAATTACCTGAATTGATATATAGTTGGACTGATATTGTAGAACGGCATCGCACAGGTTCCAAAACGAGTACTCTGGCCACAGTACTGACTGGAACACTAAACATGAGTGAGAAGTCTGCAAAATGGAAGATAAAGGGAATAAATAGAAAGCATTTATCTAGAATGTCATCATTTTCATGTTTTAGCCCTAACATTACCCACAGTAAATGATGGCATTTGTAGTTCATACATTAAACGTATTTAGTACATTTTATATAATAAAACAGTACTAAAATATTAAATTAAATTAAAAAAAAAAACAATAAAAAAAAAATACTAATAAAAAGAACACTTTTGTCTAAACACTGCTATCCATTAAATATCGAATTACCGTTGACTTAATTTAATGTGTTTTACAACCAGAAGTCAGTCCAATTCTGACCTGCCAAAGTAGGAAGTCGCTAAGACGCACTTCTCCAGATGTGCGAATGAGCAAGTCTGGGTTAGGAGAGTTATTACTGTACAGGCACTCACTCAAGAGGGTCTCTGAAACATCACTGTTCACCAAAGACACATGAGCAAGACATAATATACACAATGTCAAATGATGTACAGCTACACCCAGGTAATCCACATTTATTTGTTATTAAGCAAAACTGTTACAAACAACTAGAACACGCTTTGTCCAATCATATGCATTTGGTGTTTATTCAGTATAAAATACTAATGATTAATAATTTACTAATAATTGTGATATGATACTAAATTGCATAAATTATTGCTTAAACCATTTAACAGTCAGTCTAGTCACTTACCTTGATCTGATTAAACCCTGCTCCACTCCCCAAGCCATTTCCCTGACTGCATTGGTGATTTCGTGTCTCGAAGTATAGGCAAAGCACACGTTCAAAAAGCATCTGTTTGCAAAAAGTGAATATGTTATTTGCATGGGACACATACTAGTTGTTAACTATGATAAAGCCTATATGGGAGCAATGCATACTTGTTATGAGTCCTAGTGGAAACCACAGCTTTAGCTATAAGCTGTTGAAGGTCTAGTGGCAGCATAATCAAGTCTCCCAATACTCTAATACGCACACCATGTTTCTGAAGATTCTCCCTAGGTGGAGCAAAGAGAATAGGGGATTAAAGAAAGGGGTATACAAACATACAGACAGGGAGTGCAAGATTACTGCTTTGTCCATTTACACAAGGCAATTCAACATTGTTTTTCTGCACATCTCTATCAAAGAAACACAAATTGCTCTACAGTTGTGTGCTTCCTGCTTGCATCTAAATACAATGACATCTACAAGACTCTGCTCTCAAACAAGGTGTTTCATTGTGATTTGAAGTAAAAAGCTAATTTTACAAGAGTGGAGAAATCTACTCATGCAAGTGTAGAATTTAACAATATTGTACAAGAATAGTGAAAAGAAGTAGGCATATAAACATCAGCTACAGATGAGACATTCATGGTTGGAGAAAGAACACACTACTGAATGAAACTTCAGTCTTTGCATGGAGAAGGTGTGGTATGAGGATGGAGTTTATGCTAGTGACATTAGAGATTTATTTGGAATTCAAGACACACTTAACCAGCATGGCTACCACATCAGTGAGAAGCAAGACACCACTGCATCTGGTTTGCATCAGGACAATTAGCTAAAACTATATTGAGGCTGTAAGGAGTATTTGACCAAGGAGAGAGATGGATCTTGTATCAGATGACCTGGCCCAATTGAGAAGGTTTGGCAGGAAATGACTACAGAGTGGAGAATACTCAGCTAACAACTGATCAACAGATGTGAGAACTGCTTCAAGCATTCCAGGTGCATACCTCAGTATGCTGGTTAAGAGAACATCTCAAGGAAGAGGGAGCTAGCCTTATCCTTGAGATGTTTTCACATTCTTTGAAGAACTGTGAAGAATCCAAAATAGAGTAGATGTTTGAGGGTGCTGAAATGCGCCATAAATGCAGTGCAATGCAGAAAGAAAGACACATTTTCAAATGAAAAACCTTGAAGGATTTCAAATGTTGCTACATATGGAAAAACCTTTCCAAAAATGAAATCACAACCTACACACAACCACTTGATCTTATCTTGAACTGTATTTGCCTAACTCTAAAAGGCAAAAAACATTGTCTACTTTTGTCTTGTTCTGGTAACAAGTATATTCAACTGGCAGAAGGTATGGAAGGACATGTATGTCAGCATGACACAAACAAGATATTGTAAATGAATGATGTGGAAAAATATTTACTCTACAACTCTGCAACCAATTTTGCCATACCTGAGATTAACAGACATTAAATATCATAGTTCACATTCAGTTCCTTCCTTAAACATTTTGAGGAAAATGATTCTTAAGGGGATTTTTGTGAATATGACATTTCCACAATGTACACTCATCTGACACTCACTGCTCTTCTAACAGCTTGAAAAACTTCTGCTTCGCAAGCTCCATCAAGCCATCGACCTCTTCCTTTGCCCGCTTGAAGTTCTCAATGCTAAAGGCATACACTGTAACCTCTGGAATCTCCAAGTGCAAGCACCAACGTAGGGTCTAGGGGACAAAGGAGAAACTATAAATACATACACAATCTCTCTGTACTGATGTTTGGTAGCATTCAGAATCGGCCCACTTACCTCTGCTAACTTGTTAAAGCCCTGCATGTGTCCTTCTTGGCGCTCTACGTGTCTCTTGCGTGCATAACGTCTGTTGCCATCCATGATGAAAGCTACATGCTTCGGCATTGGTCCTGCCTGTGGTAACACGTTTATATGAGACAGGTATTACGAACAGAGGTTTGCAATCTGCAAGCCGGCTACTATGTTATATTTATAGAACAGACGTACCTTCATGATATTAGCAAAGATCTTCTCAAACACATTTAATTCACCTTCTCTTATCCAAGACATCTTCAACCTATATCAGGTTTAAAACAAATATGCGGTTGTAACTTGTATTTAATACATAGTCGCGCAGATTACACTACAGCAGAAAAGTGTTTCTTGAGCCAGGTCAAAACGTCCACTTTGAACAACTTTAGAACTGTGTAATTTTGACTTCCATTACAGAGTATGTATGGTACGGGTACCGTAGTGCATTTCTCCCTAAGCACAAGGGCTTCCGATAATTAAAACCATCCCTTGTCTCCAATTCACAATTAAATAAATCTGTGATGGCCAAGCAAACATTGATATATGACGAGCAATGCTACATTCATTCATTTATGAGATCTGCATGCCATATTCGTAATAGTAGCAATATTTAATCTCATTTCACATACCTTCCAACTCACAGCTTTTAAGATGACGTCCCTTTACCCCATGAGTAAGTGACGTACCAACAAATGACAGCTTCCTGCTCTTCTTTATTTGCTCATATAGCATGTGGATAGACCTCATGATAAACCTCAATAATAATAACCTCAATTAATACGTCCAATGGATCGGCTAAGTGCATGTTTTATTAGACATGTTTACACGCTTGTTTTATTGTATACGTTTTGTAAAATTTAATTGTTAGACGTTAGACTCGTTCGGCGCATAACGTTTAGTTATAGACGGTAGGTAGACTAGACATCTGCAGTGTAATTCCCACCCCAACCGTTAGTGGCAAGTGAGAATTGAAACACAATTGCGTCCGCCTCTTTGAATGTCATAGAAGAAGCGCAGGGTATTGGGGTTGAGGGGCTGGCCTTTTTTGTTCCGCTGGAGAATCCTGTTTGAACGGCAAGCAGGAGAGCAATAGACTACCAAGAAAGCATAACGCCCCGGACGATTCGCCGCATTAGGTCTGGGAGATCGCTGTAAAAGCAAAAATAACCCAGAGGAACACTATCTCTCTAGAGCTGTACCACCACTTATTGGGTCATCGGACAAGGCAGCTATTGCCGTTAGCTTTCACCCCTCTACTGGTCTGGGGGTTCCAACAGGGTCAGGGGGCGGGGGTACAGCGAGAACGGAGAAGACCACACGCCGAGGGAAGGGGGCTGGAAGTCTGAACCGCTTCCAGCCTGAAGGGGCCGGCGCTGTGGCAACAGAACCCCGGAGTATCTAGCTTGTACCCGCGCGGCTAAGTGAATGGGATGGAGCCGGGACCGTCTGGCGCTGGTACGTGCATTTTTATTCTAAATGTTTTGTGGGATTAATTCATAATAATTGACTAACACTGTAATAACAACACATTTCTCAAACGGCCTTTTATGGGGTTGGTGGTGGATGTTTGTGGCAAAATCCTTTTAAACGTTATGGAATTTCGTTATGGAGTGTTCTCTAGAATAATACTAAAATAAATTTGACCTAATCGGATTTATAGCGATAGACAAGTAACTTGGTCACTTTACACTGTCTTGCGCGAGGGGAGGGGGCAAGGGGGTCGTGGGAATCTTTGCGAGGTAAAACCCGGCTTCATACAGCAGCAGCCAGCAGCAGAACAGCGGCAGGTGGCGGCTCCCCTCTCTGCTCCCCTCACACACTCCAAACACGAGACAACGCCCCCCCCCCCCCTAAATAATTATGTTAATTATGTAATATTATGGATTTTATGGGGATTTTGTAAATATCTTGAGTAACACATAGGCTACTACACAGTCTTAACATCTGCAGTGGTTGAACACTGAACACCCATGTTGTCCTACTGCTCATACTATTGAGCTCAATTGCCTTTCTTTATTTGGAAATTGTCATGTGGATAATATCCAGTGAATGGGGGGGAAAACAGACAGATATCCTACCTTATCTTCAGTCTAGTTACATTTTTAAATTCTGTATTTATTTTTAACATTCCAAATATGTTGTATGTGGCTGTTTCCTTTGTACATAAATATATTTAAAGTAACTTCTACTACCGGTACTCCGGTAACCTATTGATGCATTTAGTTTTGTTTATTCATAAGATTGAAGAAAAGGCCCTAGGGCCCACTTATCTCATAGTCAATTTTTTTTTTAAGTGGGATGATTCAACATGCTAATTCCTGGTCAACAGCCAATTATCCTGGCAACAAAATAGTTTGGCTAATACAATTAATGCATAATTGTTTTGTACCTCAACCATGTTTGGATTGTGGTGGTCCCTGATATAGGCTGAGAACTTGCTTTTCATGTCCATCCAATACTGCTTTACTCATTTGTTCAATCAAAAATTGAACTGATAAAAAACTAAAAAATGAAATAAATTGAAATGTTTTCATAATTAAATAATAGATAATATAGATAACTAAAATTAAAATGTTACTTTTATAGAACTTTTGTTAACTCTGCTCTGACTAGACAAGATGTTACAGCAAAACTTATCATCTTCTTTAAGTTCTTTCTTCTCTTTCTCGTCTACCTCCTTCTCCCCTTCAGTCTTTGTTCTCTTGACCTTCGGTGATGAGGAAGGAGAGGAGTACTAGGTTTTTTTTTTTCGTTTTTTTCTGGGAAACATTCCATTTTGTTGTACAATTGGGAAGTAACCTGTAGTAAATACTGTAAAATTGCAAGTGTTTGAATATGGGCATTGCTGTTTACCACAATTTCCCAATAATTCCTTTTTTGTGATGCATGTATGTTTCCTGTCTGTAACATACCACAAGTGCAGGACTATATTGGGTGAATCTATAGCCATAATCAGTGCGGTGTGATGATCAGACTGATATGAAGGGTACTCTAGTGTGCATAGCTAAAATAAGCATTTTTCAAAATATGATTCAAACACACATATATTTATTTATGTTTTATTCTAAAAAGGCATTGCTGCTCTTAAGGACCAATGTGTTTACTATTGTAATAGTCATGTATAGTGGACGTGTGATATTGCCATGCAGGACACAGTGAAGCAGATAGGGATTCATGCTAGGTTGAAGTAGCAGTACTACGGAAAGATAGCTATTGTCTGGGGATGTGTATGAGTCTTGGCTGCACTCCTCACCATCTGCTTCCACTGGCACAAGAGTGACGTCGGTTATTGTGTGTCTGTGTGAGTGAGTGTGCCTTTAGTGTGTGTGTGGGTGCATGCATACACTCTAACACATTGTCATGCACTTTTGGGTGCAAAAGCATCAACTCGTGCCTAGTGTCAGAGTACATATTGAAGTGACATTAGGCAAAGCAACTTTTTGTTCAGTGACCATTAGCATCATTGACTGTATGATTATCCAAGCATCCTTTAGGCTTTGGTCACTGATAGGAGAAGGAACTTGTTCACAAGACAGGTGAAGTCCAGGGCTCCTACCGCAAGGCAGATGTACAGCGGCGGTAACCAGCCAACATCTCCTCCAGTGTTGCTCATACGCTTGTGTGCGCGCGACACACACACACACACACACACACACACACACACACACACACACACACACACACACACACACAGGTCTCCAGATCTCCATGACAATGCTGCGTTGCCACGGTGTCTCCATGGTGAGGCTGGGAATGTCGAAGGAGGCCCCCCTGTGTCTGTGTATGAGTGTGTGTTAGCCGGAGTAGGGGCACTCCCTTTCTAGCACACTCACTTTTGTCGGGGGGTGTGTGTGTGTGAGATGGAGGAGCGGGGCAGCTGGGGTCTTTGTTGTGGTGTAGGGGGCTGTTCTCTGGGTATGCAAAGGTTAAGTCATTGGGCCCCTCTCAGGCAGGAGTCATGGCTAGTACTCTCTCCATTCAGCATCCAACGGGCACCACTCTGTCCTCCCTCTGGAGCGGCCCAGACCTGTTAAACACATGGACGCCATGCTAGTAGCTTTAGCGGAGGGAGGCTGCTGTGTCCCAGCCTGCAGCATGTCTCTCTAGGGATGAAATGATGCCTACACACTAGGGCTGGGCGATATACCGGTATATATTGGTATATCGGAATTTTTTCAAAAGAGATATAATATTATATAATATCGTTTATATCTATGGAGTTATATTATGCGTTCATTCATTACTTTATTGGTTTGTTCGTCTCTCCCTCCATGCCTGCACTTGGCCTGAGCAGTGGAGTCAGGAGTGAGTGACCACCAGAGAAATCTCACATGTCAATTAATGTTGCTAAAAATGTCACATTCCCATCGGGTTTCCTGTTTTTTCTCTATGCCTGAAGGATTCAGGCCACTTTATAGAAAATACCGATGTGTATCGGTATTCAACCTACATATATCGGGATATTATTTTTAGTCCATATCGCCCAGGCCTACTACACACCACAAGCAAAGGCCCGCATGTAGACCTGTATAAAAGCATGGTGGACACAGCTTGTAGTTTCTGTACAAGGCCATGGACACGTATTGTGTGTAACATGCTGTATCTATTCCAAACACAACATTTCAGATACTGGAGCCAGTGTTTGTGTGTCTATCCTGTAGTGTCTGTTCTATGTGAGTAAACAGTAATCTATGCTTTATCCTGTGGTACTGCTGACTCTAATTAGACCACCCTTCTCTCTCCCTGCTCCTCCTCTCTCTCTCTCCTCCGCTGTATGCCTGCATCGTGACCCAACACCTTCATCCTTCCTCTTCCTCTCTGTCTGTGACTCCTGGGGGTCCGTCCCTTATTCCCTACGTTACACCCCCCCCCACCCCCCACCCACCCCTTCCCTCTGGTGGTCTTCCACCTAATCCCGCTTGACCCTCCCACCTCTGCATCCCCCTGCCCGTGCCACGCATGCCGTGTCCCGGCCTGTCCAGTGCCCATGGGGGCCTTCCCCCCACCCTTGCAGCAGGTGTTCCAGGCTCCGCGGCGGCCAGGCATGGGCACCGTGGGCAAGCCCATCAAGCTGCTGGCCAACTACTTTGAAGTGGAGATCCCCAAGATGGACGTCTACCACTACGAGGTGGACATCAAGCCTGACAAGTGCCCCCGGAGGGTCAACAGGTGACCTGTCAGCCACACGTCACTCCACTTCCTTCATAGAGTCATACCAATGTGCATCCCTAGGAGCTGACTCCATATTAAAAACTACACACGGCTGTAGGGGGCGGTATGAGCTCTGTATGGGGAGAGTCTGTCCTGATCTCGCGAGCTCCCATTTAGTATTAGTCTGAAACCAGTCAATACAAAAGTGTTTGTCGCCCATTTAAAGCGTTAAGGCCAGTGGGCATCTAGCTGAGTTTTTTCCTGAGATGACTGCATCAGCGTACATCGTTTTGTTTGTTTCCACCGGCTCTTTAGTTGATTTTAAACATTTGGATTGGATGAGATTCATATGGGTAGTGCAATCGTACGGAAGTTTGAATGCAATGTATGACGAACACTTTTGAATTGAGAGGTTCCAGACTGGTTCTTGCGATGAAATGAATTGGAGCTGGTGAGATCAGGATAGTTTTGCGAATGGAAGCAAAGCAAAGAATCTAAACTTAGTTTTGAACAAAAACAAACACATTTGTGTAATTCTGATTTAAACCACAAATCCTGCTAAATTTGTTTCTGAAGAAGACCTATATATTTTTTAAAATACTGCTAAAACCTAACTAGTTTTCTGACATGTCCTTATTAGACCATACTCTGCTATTAAATAGATTTTCTATGCATAGTGTGTGCCATAGTGCCATCCACTACTAGGTTTCCTATGTAAGGCAGTGGGTCTGAAGCCTAGTCCTAAAATCATAAACTGGAGTCCAGTTTATGCACATTACCTGACTGTCACACCAATGTATCCTGGTGTAGTAAAATAACAATATCTGGGCCAAGTTAGTTTAAGTGCCATATAGCAAGGCTTAATGATATATGGTTTCACCTTAAATTAGGTGCTAGTAGTAGGTGCTAGTATGTTGCAGTATCTTGACATTTGCATATGAACTTTAGAGCAAAAACATTTTGCACAATCTTACTGAAGGTAGTTTACATCTGATGTTTACATCTGGGCTCATGTCAGAATGTTGATGTTTTACTGTAATGCCAAAGCTGAAGTACCATGCATTGTTGCAGATGTTTTGATCAAATTAACTAGAATTACTGAATTACTGATTATTGAAGCTTAACTGAAAAAAACTGAAATAGGACATTTAAAGAGAAAAGGTGATGATTTGATTAGGGATGGCACTGATATGATACTAAAATGGGAAATCGATCCGATACTGCCTTAAATAGCTGGATTGGGATCTGTGACAATTATACAGTTGTTACCGCTCAATGGGGCTTATCCAATTTTATTAATTTATATGTGTAGATCTACTGTCAAACATCAGCCATGTCTAACCTACACAGGCCACACTATCAGCAGCAGATTTCTAAAATGCATCTATGTCCTAAAATAGAGATTGGCTGTAATTTACTTTGCAATTAAACTTAAAGCTTAATTTTACACTGGAATCGGATTGGTACTCTGTATCATCCCACAGTCTGTATATACCCACAGTTCCGGTATCGGTATCGGGACTGAAATAACTGAATCGTGCCATTCCTAGATTTGATGTGCCTTTATGTTTAGAAAGAATATTATGTAGAGGCAAAAATCACATCTAGCTATAATCTCACCTTTCCCATTACCTCGTGAGATGGGGAAAATACGTTTTTTCTTTATGGTAGATTTGCTAATTAAATACAATTTTACTACCATTTTTTTATTTCTACTTAGTGTGTGTATGTGTAGGTTGTTGTTAATTCAGTGGTCATGTATTGATCCATACTGGTCCATTCATAGCTGTTGCTTTATCACTGAATGCTTTCTAACAGCATATTGTAATTCCAACACTTGAAACCCAAACCTATGAGCATACTGTTGATTCCACCCCATGAGAAGGGAGAGTCCTGCTTAATAAACTGGACATGCAACAGGTATTTTCATGAATAATCTTCCCAAAAAGACCCTGAACCCATCCATGCGCTAGTGAAGATCCCTATAGCTGTGGTTGTGGGTCATTGAGCTTCACGCTCTCGTTGTGAGGTAGCTCCCTGCTCTCTGGGCTTTAGACAAAGGGTCCGAAGAGGCATGCGAAGGTCGCGCCTGCGCAGCCTCCTGCTTTTACCTCCCTTCCTCATCCCCCCCACACTCATAAGGCACTGTGCTATGAAAGGTTCTTCCCTCCTTTTGTCCCCGATTTCCCCTCCTAGGGCCATGATATAGTGCTTCTAGCTGCTGGACCAGTACCTCAGCAGACCCCCAACCCTATCCCCATCCGCATGCACCAGTCAGTAGTAGGGCGACACTGGTTCAATGTGTGTGTCTTGTGTGTGTGTGTGTGTGTGGCCCCCTGCAGAGAGGTGGTGGAATACATGGTGCAGCACTTCAAGCCACAGCTCTTCGGTGACAGGAAACCAGTGTACGACGGCAAGAAGAACATCTACACGGTGCTAGCGCTTCCCATTGGCAGCGAGAAGGTAGGCTACGCACCCTTTTCACAGTGACCCAGTGGTGCTACTGGAGGGGGCTAGGCTCGCCCTATGTACCTGTAGCCTGTAAGGGGACGTCTTAATTCACACAACATGTAAATACATTCAAAGCTCCTATGTGAATATATTTACCACACATGAAATATCTTTTTGCCTTCAAGTTGCATTCTACACAGAATAATGTGCTTGTAGTCCCACCATACCTACCGTACTAGTATGTTGTGTGTCTTTTAGAGTAGGTCCAACCAGTCACTGTCTCTTCCACCCAAACCTGTTTGACCTGTCAGGTTGATTTTGAGGTGACCATTCCTGGCGAGGGCAAGGATCGTATCTTCAAGGTGTCCATCCGCTGGCTGGCCAAAGTGTCATGGCGCCTCCTTCAGGAAACGCTGGTCAGCGGTCGGCTGCAGGTCCCCTTGGACTCGGTACAAGCCCTGGATGTGGCCATGCGCCACCTGGCCTCTATGAGGTAGGGCGGCAGGAGCAGAACATGCACAGAGGGCAGGTGCCTTAGCACGAGCATTGCTCATGCACTGCACTTTCTGTTTCAGTTCAGAGAGGAAATATGCTAGGAATCAGGAAACGCATTTTCCTAATTTATTATCAACTTGATGAACACCTGCCTAGCAAGGTTAACCGGGTCAACCAGTTCACTTACATGAGGTTGCCATGGCTTCAGGGGTCACAGTCACTACACAACAGCGTCTTGTTAGCTGAGACCTGTGTGAAAGTGTGCGCCGAACAATTCTAGGGGAGGCCAATAACGATAACCAAAGAACCTGATCTGAATAATTTTGGTGATTTTAACCCATGGTTTACTATACATAATAAAGGGCAACTACAATGTCTGATTATGGCAATTGCAAGGGCTTGCATTTGCCTTAATTAATTTGTCTTAAATTATTTTTAAAGCCAAATGTTTTCCAATATTTAAGTGGTTTTACCCTGCTATACCTTGACCGCTGATACCTTAACATAATTGTAATTGCTCTAGAATGTTAAAAGAAACATTCATGTAAGTATTTTACTGACGGTATTCAGATAACATTGGGGGAAGTGGCATCACTGCAATTTGGTTTGGTTGTTCTGCCATTTCAGGATTTGCCCATTATCAATTGAAAAAAGATTCTCCTGTGTATGATCACATTTCTCTTCTGTGAAGTCACTATGAACGTATCCTTTTTTTCTAACCCCCTCCCTCTCCTCCCGTTAGGTACACTCCAGTGGGCCGCTCATTCTTCTCCCCACCTGAAGGATACTACCACCCCTTGGGTGGGGGCAGGGAGGTGTGGTTTGGCTTCCACCAGTCTGTGCGGCCCGCCATGTGGAAGATGATGCTTAACATTGATGGTAAGCCATCAGGAGATGAGAATGAATGAAGTCACCAGTCCTCTGAGACACTGATCTCACTGAGCAATGATTCAACATAACTATCTCCGGGAGAAGAGAGCATTTTAATGATTGGTTTCTGTTGAGTAGGAATTGCAATTAAATTATGAACATCAACCGCCTATAACATAACACATAACACTACACATGGGCATTTCCTGCTGGTTGTTCAGACAGCTGAAATACAATCAGCAGTTGTTTTCCCCACTGGAGATCATAACCACTATCTCCATATTCAAAATCACAACAATACCATTGTGGGTATATATGTCATTTTTGTAGCTACCATACCACCATCGTGTCTAAGATTACGTTAGCTAGTAGCTAACGTTAACACATGTAGCAGCAAGAGCTGCTGACAGAAAACGATCTCTCCAGCCAGATGCCACCTTAAGATTTTTATAGTGAAATGAGTAGGCATGTAGAGTGACCTCCTTATTTGACTAACCGGATGAGCAGTCCTTCGTCTATGACACCTATTCAATGTGAGCAACAGGAAGTAAATAGCAACAGGGCCTCTGACAAAAGTTCATCTTACAAGGGAGCGTCGGGCTGTATTGTAGAATTGTAGAATATAGTAGCAGTTGTCAGTATTAAATATAGTAGCAGTTGTCAGTATTTAATCCAAATAAATAAAAGAGGTGCAAGAAAATATTGATACACCTGCGTATCCCGATATTTCGATTTTCGATACTGAATCAGTGCTTGTTACTAGATTTAGCTTAATTAATTAACTAATTTCCATCCAAAGTCCTAAAGTCCCTGAGCAAGTTAACATAAGTGTTTCTGTTATGTTTTGCACCGGTGCCACACATTAGCATTGCTATGACCGTTTTACACACATTAGAAATCGCAATATATCTCCTGGCTTACAGAATTGCAATATATCGAATGGTGGACCCTGTATCGTATCGCCAGATTCTTTTCTAATACACAGCCCTAGTAAATAACACAACTTAACAATTTGATTCTGTAAACAGTAACTTACTAAATGACATACTATGAGTAGAGCTCAGTCTTTTTACAGACACAATAGAAGTATGCTTTCTAGAGGCCTCAGACTTAGCCTTCCATATTAAGGTAAGGAAACTATAGAGGTTATGGTTTCACAGATGTTCAGTTGGGCTTTTAAGAGAACCAACCAACTGAAGTGTCGCATGTGCTCTCTGCCGCCCTCTAGTGTCGGCCACAGCTTTCTACAAAGCCCAGCCTGTCATTGAGTTCATGTGTGAAGTCCTGGACATCCGCAATATCGACGAACAGCCTAAAACTCTGACCGACTCGCAGAGGGTCCGCTTCACCAAGGAGATCAAAGGTGGGCTACTAGGCATGTGTGAGTGAAACTACCTGCTGAATACACCCTTCTGCACCACTAAGTAATGTCCACACATAGTTCTGCATTTTTAGTCCTCACATCATCCACCCAGCTTCATCCACAGGCTCGACTATAATTACCCCACCGTCCTCCACTGTGTGTGTGTGTGTGTGTGTGTGTGTGTGTGTGTGTGTGCGTGTGCGTGTGCGTGCGCGTGTGTCATTTGCTGCTACTAGGCCTGAAGGTGGAGGTGACCCACTGCGGGCAGATGAAGAGGAAGTACCGTGTATGCAATGTCACCAGACGACCTGCCAGCCACCAGACGTGAGTTACAATATTCCCTCATGTTCAGCTGCAGTAGGTTTGCTAGTTAGGGAGTGGGTGATTACATTCAGCTATACGCTATTGAGTTAGCCTAGCTCCAGTGACAATTAAGGTCTCGGTAAGCATTGAGGGAGACAAATGGTGTGCTTCCAGGTTCCCACTGCAGCTCGAGAGTGGGCAGACAGTAGAATGTACAGTGGCCCAGTACTTCAAGCAGAAGTACAATCTGCAGTTGAAATACCCCCACTTACCCTGCCTGCAGGTGGGACAGGAGCAGAAACACACCTACCTGCCCCTGGAGGTGAGCGTGTGACCCTGTATGGTGTAAGCCTTCTAATGGGCACGTCATGTAGACCGCCTCATTGTTCCTTGTGTTTCCAGGTGTGTAACATTGTAGCAGGCCAGCGGTGCATCAAGAAGCTCACAGATAATCAGACCTCCACCATGATCAAAGCCACAGCTCGCTCTGCACCCGACAGACAGGAGGAGATCAGCAGGCTGGTGAGTGGTGGCGACACCTGCTGGACGGAGGCTGCACAACGCCCGAGCAGCCTGCTAATTTTAGTTTTGTTGTGTGCAGATGAAGAACGCCAACTTCAACCTGGACCCATACATTCAGGAGTTTGGGATCAAGGTGAAAGATGACATGGCTGAGGTCACAGGTCGTGTGCTGCCAGCCCCCATCCTGCAGTATGGAGGAAGGGTGAGAGAGAGGACCCTTTACTTCGTGAAGACTATGAACTCAGCAGTTCATGCTACTCCTTTATGTTAAGGGATCCAAAAGCATCTTTCAAGATCTTTGCTGATCCACATTATGAACAGCAACTGTGCATTGTGTTTGTTGGAGTCAGGTGACATTAAATGCTACGATAGATGATCGGTACATTAACATTATGACCCAACAATGACCCACACCTTTTTGGGCTCCTCATGCTATCCCTTCCTTCCCCACGCAGAACCGGGCCATAGCCACACCCAACCAGGGAGTCTGGGACATGAGAGGGAAGCAGTTTTATAACGGCATTGAGATCAAAGTGTGGGCCATTGCCTGTTTCGCCCCCCAGAAACAGTGCAGAGAGGAGGTGCTAAAGTAAGTCTTATTTAGGCCTTAACACTGGAAAATGAGAGTACCTTTTGTATAGTATAGTCTTTAGGGCTGTGCTGAAAAAATCTATATCTCGCGATACTAAAACTAGAACTTAATCCATTCATGTAAAAATGTCCTCCTGCTCTTGTAGAGCTAATAGGCTAGTTGCTCTAGCAGTGTTCAGTTAAAGGCGGGGTTAGTCATTCTTGAAAACGCTTGCTAACTTTGAGCGCAAGTCAAAACAATATCACTCCGTGTGATATTGTTTTGTGGTGCGGTTATGTCACACATCAAAATACATGGTGAAGCAAAGCGTAATACTATGACTTTGTTGAAAGCCAATAAACCAATGAACCACAATGCATAACATTCCTTAGTCTTTTTTTTTTTTCGACTCTTTGCTCTCTTACATTACATTTTGTATTTCCCCCAGGAACTTCACAGATCAGCTGCGTAAGATCTCCAAAGATGCCGGGATGCCTATCCAGGGCCAGCCATGTTTCTGTAAATACG
>JAODLL010000008.1:3724503-3767694 GCA_026546735.1 Forbesichthys agassizii
CAGTATAGCCTTTCACGTTTTTGACCAGTATTCCGTCTGCCTGCCCCTTGTCGGTACCTCAGCCTAAACAGCTTTTCTGTGCACCAAACCCATTGCCTGTCTGTTTACTCTGACTTTAGCCTACCCCTTTTTGCCAATCGCCTGGACTTCTAGGTTTTTGACCTCTGCCTGTTATTTGACGAGCCAGCCTATTCCTGTACTTTGGTACAATAAACTAATCCAGCAATTGGAACCTCACCCCCGTCTGGAATCGTTACAGGGAGAGGTTTTTTTAGACACATAGAGGAAGGGAGAAAAAAAAAAAATCGGTAGAGACGTGAAGCTGTCTGAAGAGTAATTTAGCTAAAATCCTGCTGGATTGCTTGAATGTGTGAGGACATGTTGGTGAGGAAGTTATATAAAATTAGTTTCCGAGCAGTTCCATACATTGAAACTGTTACACCGGGTGCCCACCAAATGCGTTCAATGCGTTGCGCCGGAGGTTATTCATTGTCAATGGGGCAGTCTGAATCTATATTAGGCTGAATGTGAGGCAATACAGCGCTTTGAGTGGCTGGAAGGTTAGAAAGCGCTATATAAATGCAGTCCATTTATCATTTAGTACTGTCTTTGATCCATACTGTACATCACACCATCTTACCTGTATTCCTGAGATATACTAGATGTCTAACCCCAACATACCTGCTCCTAAAAACACCTGCACTCACTGTAAAATGTGCAGGGTGAACTAGCTAAATGACCAAATAAGTACAGGCTAACACACACTAAGGTATGGTCAATATTTTTGTCAACAATGTTAATCATTAGTAAAGGCAGTGTAATTAACAACACATTAACAAAATAAAACTCAATTTAACATTATTAAGTAAATTATAACTTAATGGTTTACAGAAACATTCCCAATTCTACAGGTAATGTCAAAACAAAGCTTTCATTTCACACATCACTCGTCTGGTCACAGTACAGTCAGCAGAATACCATCCATAATATGAAGATAAAGCACATTGGTTGCTACCAGAAGGATCTCCATTGTTCCAGTAACTGTAGGAAGAACTTGATGGTTAGATAATAATAAACACACTGTATGATTCATGTTGTATAAAAGTTTATTCTTACCTTGTAGTCAGATTAGTTCCATCAATCCAGTGCCAACTCCCTGTGTCTCTATTTGTCAGCCCAATCCAGTAGGCTTTGGCTGATGCAGATGCAGCACGACTTAATGTCCCTTTAACGTAATCCTGATGTCACATTATTAGATTTATTTTATTAATTTATTTGTTTATTTAATTATTAATTAATTAATTAATTAATTTTATTTAATTAATTTAAATCTAAAACACATGCTACCTGTATATTTTTTAATTATGATTTATAAAAAAATATTCTGAAGACTAGCCCTAATAAAAAAAATGATAAGCCTGTATATTGAACATCCCTTAGTTGTTCAAAAGTTAATCTGTCGTACCTGTTCCACTTGACTTCCTATGACCACCAAGTCTGCACTCCTTTGTTTGCAGGTCTCTCTAGCACCTTCCCAGGTCTTATATTCAGCTGTATTAGTTGTATCCATATACACATAACAGCTGTTCTGGGACTTTAGCCAGCCATTTTGACAAGGAGAACACTTCTTGTCTGAAACAGAAGCAAATCATCATATTTGAGATGTTAGGATCAAATTGCATTGATTTCTACTTACCATTGCCTTGTGTTGTGTAGCAGTAAGCATTCAGAGTCCACTGTGCACGTGTGAAGTTGAGCTCATTTGAATCCCTGGTGATGTTTTCTATTTGTTCCTTTAAGGTGACCTTCTCTTTCTCCAGCTCCTGGATTATTGAAGTCAGGTTCTCTTTGTCACTCTGTAAGATGTCAGAGGTTCTGCTTAGGTTACTCAGCAGGCTGGTTAGGTTTTCATTGTCTGAACGGAGGGTGCTGACAAGGTTTATCAGGTTCTGGTTGTCCCTCTGTAATATGTCAGAGGTTCTGCTCAGGCACATTTATCTTTACATTTCTACACTTCAGTATATTGTAAGAATGGGGTTGCTCTCCAATGTGTCAGGCATACAGTATTTGTACATGTGTGTCATTTAGCAGACACTTTAGCCATAGCTATAATAACTGCATTTGAAGTCAGGTTCTGTTCATCACTCTGTAAGATGTCAGAGTTACTCAGAAGGCTGATCAGGTTGTCATTGTCTGAACGGAGGTTGTTGACTAGGTTTGTCAGGTTCTGAGTAACATCCAGTAGAGCTGTCTGGTTCATTTTTAACTGCTGTACTTCACTTACCAAAGATGCATTAGTCTTGTTTTCAGCCATAAGAACTACAAAGAAAGCAAATACATGCCTTTAAATTAACTATCTCAAACACAGAAGGGTATTGTGAATGCATTTATACTCACGGTAGACACAGAGGGCTATGATTGTGCAGACCAAGACTATACATAAAATCCCCAAACACATCACTGGCTTAGTTTGATGTGTGCCGGTTGGCTTTTCATCTGTAAAGTTAAATGTAGAAAAAATGTTTGTACCGTGAATCTATTAGGCCAAGTAGTGTGTTAACATTTGGTAGTAAGTAAATAGTTACATTAATGCTCAGACCTTGATTATTAACATTTATATTGATACATAGATCCAATTATATTTACTGATAGGCATACTTCTCTAGTCTCTACTGTATGTTAGAATTTCTTCTTTACATCACTGGTTTACTTACAGTATGTTTGTTATTAAATAGAAGTAGTTTCCTATTGTAAAACATACTGTACAGGTGACATTACATAAGCTTCCTTATTAAAAAAAATTTGAAAGAGTTGAAAGAGATTGAAAATAAGTTTTAAGTCTTAAAATAGTTTCTTATGTCTGAAATAGTGATCAACAGTTCACAAAACTATTAGCTAGTATCACCGTAGGCCTTAATTTGGCAGTAAAATAACTTTTTGCTTTAAATTTTGCTTTAAGAAAATATATTTTGCTCTAGATAACACAACACTGAAAAACCCTTTTTATAGTTAAAGTCTGTAAAGAGAGGTCCATAAGCATGGTCAACCATTGGGTAGTTTTATACTGTTTTATGAGATTAGAAATAAACAGAACCAGAATGAACCCTGTCATGAACAATGCTTGTCTCTCATTAACAAGTGAGATTCCCAATAACATATTCTGTAAAGATAAAAAATGATGAATAAAATGTATTCTGCTGTAATTATTTATGGTTGAATATACATTGGGGAATATACATTATTCTAATACCCCATCCTTTTGATCGTAAAATATTAAGTTATGAGGAATCTTATTTACACAGTCTAGCAGCTACAACCTGGTAGCTCTCTGACATAATAAACACATGCAATGCATTTTGTATTTAAATGTCCCTTATTAAAGTACATCACATTACAACTTACTGTTTCTATCAGCAGTCTGATCTGCAGTCTGCTCTGTAACAGGACGAACCTTTACTTCATCATATACAGTGTCTATCTGCTCTGTATCTGGAAGGCAGAGTGGAATTTGTTTAGCGGTATACTGAAATAAAATACTGCATGTATGAAATATTTACATAGACTCACACAAGCATAGAGTGATAAATAATGTTTGTGAAATAATTGAGAGTACAAATATCATATATAAAACATATGAGAAAAGCCAAAGATACTATATTAAAATATATTATATATTATCATACTATTTTAAATGTGATTTAATTATATACCTAGGTAAGATCTGAACACATAAAAACTCATGTATACATATTGTGCATTTAACCCCTTAATCTAGATTAATACTTACATTTAGGTTGTGGATTTGTTTTGGTTTTAAATACAACCGACGCGTAGCTGACCTCCTCTTCCATCTTTATATCATCAAGGTGTGTTTGAAGCAATATGTGTAGTATAATTCTGAAAGTTCAGTTGAAAGAAATGTTTGTTCCCCTTTAGAAATAATGTGATGTAACTTCTGCATTGCTCAGACAAGATTCCCCAAATTATATCCTTTTGAGCTCAGTGTACATAATGAGATCGACACCAAAACAAGTATTTTCTCTGAAAGTGTTAAGTAGCCTGTGTTTTTTAGTTATAATACATGAGAACACAAACAAACTTGTTCAGAGTGCACAACAATATCCCAGTCTTGCCCATTATGGCGGGTGGAGCTTCTTATGGAGTAATCGTTCTGTTTTGATCAACTTCAAATATCAACAAGCTTTCTCCAGGACAGCCCTCACATTTACATTCTGTAATCTGTGTTGATTTAGAAAAATTAGGTTAGGCTGTTGCAGTGTGTAGGGTAGATGGACACACCGTCTTTAAGAATGACAGATGGGGTTCTGACTAGGTGGAGAAGATCCAGGTAAAAACACCTCTTTATTGTTACAAGGCCATCTTCAGCCACAGCACATACAGACAGATCGTTCCCCAGCCAACACTCCTTGGTTTAATTCACACTCAATTAAAAGTTGAGTGTGACAGATGAGACCAAGATGAATTGAATGGGAATGTTCATAAATACATATTTCTATTGTACAAAATATGTACAGTACACACACACACACGCACACACACACACACACACACACACACACACACACACACCTCTAACTACATACAGCATTGCCTGGTATACATATATAATACATAATTAAGTCATAATTACTATGTGGCCTCAAAGAATAAGACAACAAACATCTCACATCACCCCCTTCCATTATTCTCCCCTTGGTACGCTCCAGGAGCCAACACACGTTGCCCAATCAGAGCGCACTTTAGAGACAGAGCTAATCAGTGGTCAGAAAATATAACCATGCATACTACCATGAATACTTTTAATGAAACTAGCAGCAAACAGTGTATGGCTGTATATCAGCAATTAACGTGAGACAGATTGTAAATCTTCCTCACACAGTGTTTAGAGATGGACACCAGGGGGTGGTAAAGAAGGGACATTGCATTTCCCATTTTATACCAAATTCTATTAGTCATATATTAATATAACACATGGGAAAAAAACTCAAGGAAACACAAATTCATGCACAGTGCAAAATATTGTATTTTATTTGAAAGAGGCTCTGGTTTGTAGACGCATAAAAACACTTTGTATTTTAAATGACTGGCTGCAGAATAACTGGGGTTAAACCTGATTTGTAGAATCTGTGGTAGGTCCTTTAAAATCATTAAAGTTCAAATCACAGAACAGTTTATTTGACTTGCTTTGAAGGGCATTAATTACTGATTAGGATTTGCATTGTTTTCCATTCTATGTAGAAGGGCTGACAGTATGCAGTCATACAGGCTTCATACAGGGTATAAGTACTTTGAGCAAGATCATCGTTGTTTTCAACTACCACAATTACCGCTCTCCTTGACATTTGTCTCCTCAGCCCCTCTTCCCATATCCCCTCCCTCTCCTGAACACTCTTCTCTCATCCACCCATCCTCCTCCCTCCCCTCCCTATGTCTCCCTTCCACTCCTCCCACTGGATCTCTCCTCCCTCCCTCTCCAGGAGCCAGCCCCTTCATTATGTCCAGCATGAATAGGGAGCCTCTTGCTGCCACTCTGAGCAGAGGAGGACCAGAGGCACACAGCAGCAGAGCTCCATAGCAGAGCCTCCCAGAGACCCTCCCAGAGACCCCCACACTCCCAGCCAGAGACAGAGAGGAGCCACTGCAGCCCACAGCCTCTTCCATGGAGCTACACAGTGTTTCTGCTCCTCCTTCCCTGCACCTCCCCCACAGCCTCCTGGGAGAGGAGAGGCACCACATGCTGGAGCTGAACAGCCGCCTGGAGACCTACCTGGGCCGCCTCACGCTCCTGGAGGGGGACAACCAGCTGCTTCGCAGGGAGATCCAGGCCCTGAGATGCAGCCACCAGGGGGCAGCAGCCCACAGGAGGGGGCTGAGAGATGAGCTTCACCAGGTCAGGCTGAAGGTGGAGGAGGCCTGGGCTGAGAGGGACCGTGGGGAGCTGGAGGTCAGCTGCCTGCTGGAGGAGATCCAAGCCCTGGAGATGAGGAGGAACAGGGTGGCAGAGGGCCAGCTGGAGGCCAAGGAGAAGCTGCAGGAGAGCAGGAGGGTGATGGAGGAGGAGCAGAGAGCTCAAATCTGGCTCAGAGAGAAGGTCCACCAGATGGAACAGGAGGTTCATCTCATGATCAAGAGCCACCAGGAGGATGTGGCCCATCTAGAGACCACCCTGACACACAGCAGACCTGTACTTATGGCCACGCCTCCTGCAGTGTACAGCCACAGTCCTGACCTTCTGCAGCTGGGCCAGGAGTACTCCCAGCAGGTCACCAGAGCATGGAAAGAGGCGAAAGAGGTCTACCAGGGCCAGGTGGGCCGACTGGAGGAGTCCCTGAACCACTCCACTGTTCAGCTAGCCCAAGTGAGTCAGGAGAAGAATGAGAGCCTTCAGAAGCTCAAGGTCCTGGAGAAGGAGCTAGCTTCAGCCCACGACGTCAGACAGTATCTGGAGAACAACTTGGACCAGCAGAGAGACAGAAACAACCAGGAGCTCCACAACCTCCATGTAAGAGCAGCCCTATTGCTGTTAGATCACACTCACCCTCCTACACTCCAACACAGTTAGTACCACTTATGTAGCCAAACACAATGTTGCTACCATACTGTATGTATTCACTTTGCTTTCTCTATCAGTAGTAAGCAGCTGTAGACTAAGCTACGGTGAGCATTCGCCTCAAAATAGTGACAAAACAGCGTGTTTTAATGAATCAAATATGGATAACTAATCATCTGTACATATTTAAACATCCTATTAAACACCACATTTCAATTAGACAGTCTAACCTTATAGCCTAGGCATACAACATCAGACCACTGTGTATTGCACATGAAGTGGGCAATCGTTCACAATGATTCTTGTCTTAGTCGGACTTAGTTGATTATTTATTCGTTGGGCCCATTGTCTAATTCACCTTTTGCTTATCTCATTTCTTATTTGGTTATACTAAAGTCTTTGGGAGATAGGAACTGTGAACTACGTGTTTATAGTTTATGGCTGATAACTGTGGAACTGTGAACTAGGTATTTATAGTTTATGGCTGATAACTGTGGATAACTGTGGAACTAAGGACTACGTATTTATAATTTATGGCTGATAACTGTGGATAACTGTGGAACTGTGGACAACGTATTTATAGTTTATGGCTGATAGAATTAGTTCTGTCTCAGTAATGTTGGAGAGGAATACCAACACAGCCACCTCTGAGGAAAACACCTGGGTGGGGGGGAGGAAGGGGGGGCGGGGGGGGAAGGGGGTTCTGTGTAACTAGCAATTAATTTGCAGAAGCTGGGAAATACCTTGTTTATGTACTTGACTGAACACTTTATATATTGAAGCTGCTAATGGTCAACAATGAAATAATGTATTTTATGTAGTACATACAGCAGTAATACAAGTGTTTAAATGTATGTTTAGGGCTAGGTTTATTTATAATATCTCAATAACCCTAACTTTTAGAAATCTTTATTACTTCCTGTCTTTTACTATTTCCTGTTATTATGCTGCAAATGTGGGGCATTGACTGTAAAGCAGAAACTACTGTATCTCGATAACACAATGTTGATAACAGAGGGCAATGTCATAGTATTTCCTTTTTGGCTGTAGAGTGCATGTCATGCCAGTGTATGATTGTACCACAACAAGACGCTACTTCATTCTGTAGTGTGAGCATGTTTTATTTATCTTTCTGACCACTTCCTTTCTTGTTTTCCTGGAAGCGGGGGTTGCTTCCTCAGTGGTCCCTTCACAAGGTTTCTTCCTTTTTACACATGTGATTTCTATATGTGTTTTCTTGCTCAAAGGGAGGAGCAGGTTAAAGGGGTGTCATTTGTATCCATTTTAAATGTGTGCTTGTAAAGCCCTTTGAGATTGTGATTAAGGGCTATACCATATAAATAAACATGACTTGATTTGGTCATGTCTGCAGGAGCATGCCATGGTTTTGGAGGTGCAGAAAGAGGAACTGGGCCAACAGATAGAATCTCTCCTGGCAGACAACAGAGCTCTGCTGCAGCTCCAACTATCCCTGGGTCTGGAGGTGACCACATACAGGTATAACATCTAGCAGCCACAACATGGCAGGTCTGTTTACAAGGGAGAACTACACTAGAGACATGTTTAAACAGGGGGAGTACAAAGAGGAATGTGCACTTAGATAGATTACAAAGTGTCTAGTTTATTATTTCAACACTGATTAAAGATAGGTTTATGGATCACATGGTAATCAATATAATTACACACTCTCAAGCAAAGTTTTATTTTCAGACTAATCATTAATTAAAAAATATATACATGGAACTACATGCAACGTGAAGAAGGATGGGATGTGAAATATTGCAATGCTTGCAACACGATACACTATTGCACCATTGCATTACTGTATTGCATTATATGTTTTGCACACATTTTCTCAGCAGCATCTAAAAGGTTCAAATACAACGTGCCCAGAAAAGATGATGTCCTGTGAATATTAATTAAATAAAAAACACTGTTTATTTTACGAATTCAGAAACATACTCCCTTATAATATAATATTTCAGAGCCATATAAATCAAAAGGCCTTTCAGTGAGGTTTGACTTGCATATGGTTGAGTTATGGCCATGTAAAGCATGTACGGATTTGTGCGGGGTTAAATAATCAAGGGTTGTTTTTCTATTCAAACACAGCCACTGCCATCAACACATATACCTCCCCTCTTGTAAGGTGGACAAATTGCAGTCAGTTTTACAGTCACTTTGCCAAAAGGTCATTGTAGTAAAAAGGTATCTTTAACTTCTCCATTATACAGTAGAAGCAGCTGTATAATGGTGTCACCTTCCTTTAGCGGCCACGCTCGCTCCCCTATACCAAAAGTATTGATTACCCTTCACAGAAAAGCTATGATTAATGAGCAGTGGGGGTTTAGAGTAACCAGAGAGTGGGTGGGGGTGGGATTGGTTTCTTATGGTCTTAGCAACGTTCACTCCACATCGGGCTGCTATTATGGTAAATAGTAAATATGACATTTGAATGATGAAGTAGTGCATGAGTTATATTTTGTGTTGATGCGAATGCATGTGTGATGGCACTGGATTGTTCTCCTCAATCGCAATGATGTTCAACTGCAGCAAATGTCACACGTTGTCACAAGCCTCGTCCCACCCACAGCCATCCCAATTCATATGAACTGATATCATTAACATCCACTTAGCTGCTCTATGTAATGTAATTCCAGTACAATATATACAGTATGTAACCTATATATGTTTGTCTCTCTACAGAGCTTTGTTGGAAAATGAGAGCACACAGGGAGAGGGCTATTCAGTGTATCATCCAAGAAACAGCTTCACATCGGGTAAGCTTAGTAATATAAATTGTGAACACAACTGCAGCTCCACTGTTCAAGATCACTATGTCACATACATCTACAATATGCTCTCTTAGTGACACACCTATGACTACTCCGGATTAATAGGTGTGTCATTTCACTAGTGCTAGAACATGGGGGGTTGTCTTTCTGTAGTGTGTAATCACATTAGTCTTTGTAAGTGGTGCGTGGGTCTTGGGTAAAGGGCTGAGCTAGGCACTTTGCGCACAGTAATGCAAGCCACCCAAGAGAGTCCCCAAAGGCCCGAGACATATGGCTTGCTTTCCGGTAACTTAGACCAGGAGGAGGGGAAGTGATGATCAATATCTCCCCATTAGTGTCTGAACTCTACTGAGAACATGTATTGAAATAATGTCTTTGGGATGGGGTTTGCAGTATCTCTGTCATATTAAGATTACTGGAGATGCTTTGAAATACAAATATATATGAAGGCTGTAACCCCTTCAAAATACACTGGATGTCTTTGTCAAATAAAGGTTCAGTAATATCCACAGCTGTAGTTACATTGTTAAAGAAAAATGTCGGATAAAGCTAGTAGAATAATTGTCTATTCATGAACTCTACCAATGTAATCCACAGATGCAGTGGCCAGTACCCAAGCGATTAAAAAGTATTATCGGAGCAAAAGTTCGACCAGCCAAATAACCATTCCCATCTCATCTATCCGTGGAATAAAGAGCAGATGCAAACCAGCAGCTACACCTACAAAATCATTCTACATTAGGAAATCTAGACACCTCAGTCGATCTTTTGAGATATCTCAGTATAATGCAGAAGCAGCCGAAACTACAAAATCTGAAACCTGGTCAGCATCTTACCCCAAAATTCAACAAGGCGGTATAGTCGAACATTTCAGACTTCAGCAGGTTCATGAGAAAGTTATTCATGCTGAGCCCCTAAGGTCTCTTAATAAACCAGGGGCTGAATTAAAGTATGGCTCTAGCCAAAAGGAAAACCTTCAGAGGGAACAAAACATCGAGGAAGACTGGCTTACTGCTGATGATGAACATGCAGAGGAAAATTGTGTTATGGATTCTGCAATCACTTACCAGATCAGTTTCAAAACGGAGTCTAGTCAGGATCATTTAAACATAGGGAACCTTGAACCACACTCAGTAACAGAGCAAACATCATATTTCTTAGTTGAATGTGATAAAGATGACCTTGTTGAACCTCATGCTGCCAATGAAGCATGGATGGAAGTCCAAATAAAAAAGGAAACCTCTGATCCTGAAACAGACGCAATGCTTGAACCAAGCTTTGACCAGGTAAACGAGGACACTTCTGATTCTGAAACAGAAGTAATGCTTGGACAAAACGCGGACCAGGTAAACAAGGAAACCTCTGATCCTGAAACAGACGCAGTGCTTGAACCAAGCTTTGACCAGGTAAACGAGGACACTTCTGATTCTGAAACAGAAATAATGCTTGGACAAAACGCGGACCAGGTAAACAAGGAAACCTCTGATCCTGAAACAGACGCAATGCTTAAACCAAGCTTTGACCAGGTAAACGAGGACACTTCTGATTCTGAAAAAGAAGTAATGTTTGAACCAAACGCTGGTCAGGTAAACAAGGAAACCTCTGATCCTGAAACAGAGGCAGTGCTTGAACCAACGTTTGAGTCCAGTACAAGCAGCCATGCTTCTGAGTGTGAGCCAGAAGAAATTGCGGTTGACCAATTGGAAGTTCTCAGCCATGAAGAGGCCAGTTCAACCATTGAAGCAGGTTCAACAAGACCACAGCCAGAGAGCTCCTTGGTTAGAACAAACATAAAAGAAGATCATTTATACCCCGATGGAGAGGAGATGGATACTTGGGACAGCGTAATAGAAAGAAAATCTGATATGAAAACAGATGACCCCATGAAGAGTGATAGAAATGTAAACCAGCATGCAGAACCGGAAGATGACATATCGACTAGAGACGTAGACCAGAAAGAGAAAGGAACACTGGGAGAAGTCAGTATCATTGAACACCATGTTGACACTGACCTGAGCTCGTCAGTAACGGGATTAGAAGCAAATACAGTACAACAGGAGAAGGCGCTTTTACACCATGAATGTGAAATTCAAAACAACGATGAGAAAGACAACGATGAGGAAGATGATTCACAAAACGTATCAGTATCGTGGAGAATGGAGCTGGAATGCGACAGCTATGCTCAGGAAAACACCCTTGCCGACACCCGACCTTTGATTCGATACAAGAGCGACGAGACCGATGCCAATACACAGGCTTCACACATGGATGAGAGTGAATCCAGTGAGGGTGAAGGTGAAAGGAGGGCGGATGGAACAGAAAGCACAAGTAAGTCAAAAAAATTTGGAACTATGGAGGATCTGTGTGAGGAAGCGGTGGGCAGTACACTAGATGAGGAGTATGACCTAGGGTACACTTTTATGGAGAACAGGGATGTTGGCCATGATGTATCTACAGAGGAGCATGCTACTCGAGAGAGTGATGAAAAAAATGCACATGAAATGGATGTTGCTGAAGACAATTCTGATGATGAAACGGAAACATTTTCAGAACGAGTGGTACACAAGAACAAGTCTGATGTATATTACAATGAGGAGTTGGAAACGGTGGACAGACTTGTGGAACAAGAGTTGGAGAGTTTATCCACGGCCACTTACAGTGCACAGTTTGCCCAGCAAAACAGAGGTGAGAAAATAGTGGCACAAGAAGTTCAAGAAACAAGTAGAGAGGACCTCCTTGCCAGTACATATCGTGAGGTGGCTGTACACCTCAATGAGAAACAATATTTCTCTAACACATCATTAGATAATGTTCCTGATGATGTTTTGGCTCAGCTAGAGGTTCAACATGAGAATCTAGAAACTAGATATTCTTCAGAAAAAATACAAGAAAAAGATGAACGCATTGTGTCCATGTTGACTCACGTGGACCCAACAGAACATCCCAACGATTGGCCTGGTCATTCCAGCATGAACAATGCTGATATTGAGGAACTCCATAGTTTAAATGATGAGTCATTAAATGCTAGCCAGTGCTCTAAGATAATCTCCACTGCAAATGTAAAAGCAGACCAGGAAATCCTAGCTTTCCCTGACGAGCTACCAAATGCAAAATGGGTGAAAATGTCAAGTGCTTCTTTGAAACATTCAGGACAGGAAGCAGCATATGGGCAGCCAAAGACGTCTGAACATTTCCAAACAATGGAATGGGAAGTATTAGAAAACAAAAGCAAAGACTTGGAAACCAATGTTCAATTGGAATATATATCTGACACCACTCAAAGCCATACTCAATATATTCCACATCAGCATGCTATGAAGGAAAATGAAGAGTATCCTGATGTTTCTCAGGAAAGATTGACAGCTGAAATCGGTATATTTTTGTCTGCGGGATCCTTGACAGAAAATGGCATATACAAAGGTATCCATGATTTATTTAGGTCTGACGTAAACAATGACTTTTGTGGGTCTACCTTGGAGACAGGTGCAACCTATCAACCAGATGATATTAACAGAACGGATGAGCACTCTAATCAGAATCTTGGCAATGAAGGCAACATAGTTTGGGGAAATTTGGAAAATGCACATGTGGCTAATGGGAACTCTAGGTTAGGGACTGACACATCCAAAGCAAAATCTGTAAAGGAGGATGTTAAGATGCAGCCTTTGTGTGGAGAAGTCGTTGATGGTGACTTGGTCCATTCTGATGATTCGCAAGATGAAGCTCGATCCTGGTCCTCTGGCAAATAACGGATTTAAACATGCAGTTTATGAAGATTGTTAGTGGTTGGGATGATTGGGATGTATGCACTATAGTGCATACGTAACTACAAAACCTATGTTGTGCCTTGGTGCACTGCACACACTAATCACCAGTGTGCCATTCCTAGCTGAAGAGTGTTTTCCTATCTCGTAAAACTGGTCTGTTTCAAGGCGCCTGTTTGTGTTTGTCCTACTGACAGCTGAAGGATCAGAGAGACAAAGGGGTGACATTTGAAAGTCAGAGCACTCATCTTATTGATTGCTGCTTAATCTGATCTTAATGATTACTGCAAATCAATATAAGCAGAAGGAGGCCAATCCTCTGGGGTTATTAGGTTTTCAGTGCAATAATAATAAAATGTGTTTGCCATTTCACTCATGTGGAATACATGTTTTGTAGTAGGTTTGAACCATAGACATGTCATTTACTGTATGCTGTCTTTGCAATGGTCTTGCAAACCTCATCATATTGTAATCATAGTGTTATATTATTCTGATTGTTTCGTTACGTTCTACAGTAATATCTACTTTGGAACCGTTTTGTTCTAAATAAACGCAGTAGATGTAGATGCATGATACAGTATATGCTATGTATTGTCTTATTGTTGGAACATGCTTGTCTATAGTATTTGCAATGTGCACTTATTAGTTAACTAACAGACCATATAGACATTCAGAAAAAAGAAGCATATATACAGAAACACCTCAATAAAATAATTACATATTGTGTGTAAATGGATCTGATACATAAATATGAAAATTTTGGCGCAAGGGTCTATTAAAGATAAGCCTTGATAGGTTACAGCTATAGCTTGACATATAGATATGATCACATATTTTAACATTTCCTCAAGACTGGCAGGGATAAATAAACCTTTTCAAAGTTTCTTCCTCCTTTATAAAAGCAGCTGTCTGTTGCCTTTGAGAAGCATCTATCATTCTTTATTTTTTTTGGGGCATGCTTTCAGGAAAAGTCAGAGGCTTTGCATTTGTCTGTGTGCTAAGTCTGAAGAGGGGGATGCTTGGAAATGGCAGAATCAAAGAAACCTCTGCTCGCAAGCTAACAAAGCAGCTGTATGGCCCATGGGAAGGCAGAAGAAAATGTATGCGTCAGGAACAATGGATGACCTCATCTCCTCCTAGCCTTGTCTAGAAACACAAAAACCTCCCCTTCCTCTGTCTTTAGTCAGTTGAACAATGACGGTTATTTTAGCAACCACCCGCTTCCTAAAATGGAACCAAGCTTTGCGTGATGGAGGAAGGAAAGAAAGAAAGACGTATTTAGTGTTGGAAGGGGATTATGTAAATGTAATGCAAGCTGGGTGGCATGATCTGTTTGCTGTAATTTATAGTCTACATAATGTAAGAAAAATATCAAATACATTTCAATTTATTGAGGGATAATACACATTTTTTATTTCCGTCTAAAAGACAATAGAGAGAAATTGTAAAATCCATGAAAATCCTTGTATTTAATAATTGAATTTGTAGTGTGACAAAATGCAGTAGTCAAGTCATTAATAGTCAGTTATTTCATTATTTTAGTTCATTCATAGTAACAAATGAAAACAATGCGAATAAAATACCTAAAAACAGGCCCAACGTATTGCACAGCCTATTGAACCACTAAACTACAGGAGATTCACTAATCTTTTTCCCAGCACTGTTTCTATGTCATGTTAGCGTTAATACGCTTTCATTCCCATGATCTGAAGACACCTTTTAATAGGAACTGGCTCATAGTGTGCACTAAACATTTAGTAGTGACGACACAACTACACAAGTAAATTAGGAAAGATTCGTACGTTCAGGTTGGTAATCCATTTTCAATTAATCTTATGTAGTATATGTTGTTCAACAAAGAATGCAAGTGGTGGAAGCGCCAGGACAGTTAGGATCAACCCAGGTGTTCATAGGTGTTCTTCATCAGTGTGATGAAGGTGTGGTATGTGTGTGGCCAATAGAGCATTTGTGTTGGTTTGAGATGCTGGTGTGCATAGTGTGACATCTATTGGCAGAAAGTCATATTGAGCCACTTTAAAATAACAGGCTGATCTAAATACCAACCAGTCCAGTCCTTAAGACCAACAGTACATACTGTAGCTAAAAATAATATAGTTCAGGTTGCAAATCAGGTATGCTGCAAAATGCTAAACCAGGTTATATGTGTACAGTTGAGGGTTTATGCTATAATAGTCACACCAAGATATGCTTGTTTGGGTTTGAATCCAAAATCTTTCAGCTAGGAGTAGACTACTTTCTACTGTTTTACTGACATACAGTACCAATGTCAAAGCTTACTTATGGCTCACAAAGTAAGGCCTAACAAATGGATCATTATTATTCTACAGTAGGCTACAATCAAGTGGGAATTGGTGACAACTATTATATAGCTTTGATTTAGAAATATGTAGACTAATTTAGACTGTAAGCCATCCTGTCATAATGTCAGATGGACAATAGGGCATTTGCTATTTCTATCTTCTATCAGTATTGCTTCAGAGGCGGAGATTGATTTGTTTCTGTGGCAGTCAGAGGCCCTTCTAGGACCAGATGCCCAGACAGTAATCTAATTAAAGCTGGGATGAAGGGAAATTGAGTTAGCTAGCAAATAGCTGGCCTCAGCTTTGTGCAGGCTGTGGCCAGAGCTTTCACAATGGCACCCACACACACAAACCTGAACAACACCTGTATGGAAGAAAACTGAAGATGTCAAGGACTATGACCTTTTTCATACATATTCACATGCTGTCATTTACAGTGAAAAATTACTTACATTTCTGTATTTAATTAACTAAATATTTACACTGACTTCCATTGTATCTTAAGTCACAATTATGATGCTGTGAAGTTGTCTGTATACTGATTTACTGTATGCAACAGTTTCAGATACAATGGAGGCCAATTGAGGTTGAAAGGAAGACCGATGCAACGTTTTAGCCTTAAGTATATATCAAACATCACTTCTACACACAATGCTTGGCCTGCCCATCACTAGTAGTCTACCAAATGAGGCTGAATATGTGTCTGGCTATTATTAGGAAGCGCTGAGTCACTTAAAGGCCAGCAGTGAGTATGTCTGTGACATGAGCTCAATGGCTTCTCAGCAAACAGCAGCTGTCCATCACAGCTGACTGTGGTCAAACTGTGTCCTGGGGAAGGGATTAGCGAAGGAAACAGTGTCAGTGTTCCTCTTCTCATTGCACCACTTATTTCCATATTTCAGGCCAGAGCTCAGTTTCTTATTTTAACTTCCCATCTGTGATAGCGCTGCAATCTGGTTCACATGTTGTATTTGAACAAGTTCCCTTATGTTTTGCAGTTATGCAAGTGCCACATATTGTGGTTGTGTGCCTGGCTAGTGGAGCTCGGCTTACCGTCCTGATCTGGTCTAATTCACACGGCTATGAATGTATCCCTTTCATGTAAATTACAAAGTACAAGCTTATATTATGGAAAGTTAATATCTAACTAATTCACTTCATGAAATTGTGTTACTTGTGGTGAAGCCCAGTTGCAATTGACAGGTTGCAGGTGATACCGAATCATATCAATCTATCATAGATCATATCAAAAGAGAAAAAGTACAAAACGAACACATGCATTATCTGTCATTATAATTTTTGTTCAGAATCAGTAATGTTCACAATGACAAACCTTTTTGTTTCGTATTGTTTCACATTGTGAACAATACAATATCTTTAATACGTGAAAGACGTGAAAGAACATTTAGCAAACTAACTTTGTTTACTGTCATGCCACTATATTGCGTATATGCTTACTGCAAAAATCTATAAAACATGATTTAAAAGTAACAATAAAAGACTGACCAGTGGCAACAATTCCAACTGGCAAATTAGAGGGACACCTTGTGGTAATTACACGATAGACCCATAGAAATATATAAGAATGGGTAGACCACAATGGCAACAATTTCAATTGGTGAGTTAGAGGGACACCTTGTGGTAATTACATGGTAGTGCAACAGTTGTAAGGTGTCAAACGCAAACACAAAAAGGCAAATCTGTGTGTAGGTCAACTTGTCTATTTAATATATAAAATACGGTAAAACATACGCAAAAGGAAAAGGGAACAGGGGACCAATTGATACTTTGGTACAATAACAAACACTTTTTTGTAAAAGCAGTATAGAATTTGTAATAACATATCAGTGCATACTTTATTTATGAAAATATACACAAATTGTATATCATTCTCCAAAAACAAAATCTTTACAACAAAAAAGCAGACTAGCCGAACACAATATATTAGCTATAATATTTTAAAGATTTTTCTTCAATTTCTTTTTTTTCCTTAATTGTCTTTGTGTGATGTATATTTGTGTTGATATTACGTTTCAGTATTGTATCACCTATTCATTATCTGCTTATTTTAATGCCCATGCATCAAAATCCATTGTAATTCATCACCTCACCACGTTATAAAGCAGACCAAAGTTGGTATACTGGACTAAAAACTGCAGCATTGAACTGGACATTATAGTATAGTAAGCCTATTAAGCTCTGCATCTGTTACTACATGTGTACTGTTGTGTGTTTGCTTGTTTCATGTAATAAAAATCGTGCAATATTAGTAACACCCTTTCAAAGAAAAAACAAACAAATCCCAGAAAACAAAAATAAAATATATTCAATATGTTCAAATAATAATTACTGTAATTAGAAAATGTAAAATAAACTTCAAAATAAAACCATAAACAATAAGTCTAATCTACAAAAAAAAAAGTACTAGAATAAAGTTGCCATATCTAAAAATGAGAGTAACTGTCAGCGGTGGGCGTGGTAGTGATAACAATAATACCCATAATAGTAATCATATCACTTATCAGAGAACATTTAGAATATAAACATATAGAACTGTCACCGGTACAAAATAACACTTGAAAGCGAGTGAGATCTCTAAACATCATAATACATGAGGAAATATTCGGGGGTGCTGGGGGTTTAAGCCAGTTCCTTATCTTATGACGATTGTCTTCCATTCTGTGAAAACAGCGACCCCTAGTGTTGTTCTGAGAAAACACATCAGGCATTGTACAGCACCCTAATTGGCCTTACAGTAGAACTACCTTTAGCAACAGAAGCCATTTGTACTAATGAAGCTTCTGGTAGGGGTCAACATTTACTATCAATCTATATTAATTCTCATTCAAATTTCAGGGCACAAGCGTTTAACAGTCTAAATGTGTGAGTTGACACACTGCGATATACGTATGTTGTCACCTTCCTAGACAAAACACTCATACAGGCTTCAATGTGAAGACACATGCACGTGTGTGTGTGTGTGCGCGCGTGTGTGTGTGCGTGTGTGTGCAAGACAGAACCATGATATATTAGACTGTCAGGGAGAGAGCGATAGAGCGATGTACAGGAGAGTTGGAGACGAGACATAGACTGATGACAGAGCAAGGGTGACTGTAGATGGTCTAACATGGACAGGGATGGAGAGATGCAGGATGGGTGATGGACTATGAGGAGGTGTGTAGGGTTGATGGTGGAGTCATTTGCCTATGGATACGGCCCTGATGTAATCTGATTGGTGGCAGTTGAACGCAATTGGCAATTAGTGACCTTCACATCCACAACATCTATACTGTATTATTTGGAGACTTAAAAAAGATAAGCCGTCAATTCAGTTTAACCCCTTTTGTTTTGCGAGTGCACATAAGGTTACTGTAGCTAGGCAAAATATAAGCATTGACAAGGGGTCAACAAGAGGTCCACTCCACCCATTAGAAGGGTAAAGTGTGAGTTGGATTTGGGAGGTAGTCATTAAAAGATCAAGACAGAGAGCCCCGGCTTAACAGAATGCATCTCTGCGGCTTTTAACAAGCAGATGGATCGGGTCAGCTCTGAGTGCAGTTTCAGAAAAGAGGAAATAAATAAAAAAGGAACATCACTTTGCACTTTTGACCTGTTCATGTGTCTAAATCCACCATCTAGGCTCCCAAAATCACAATATACCTTTACATTTTTAGTAGTACAAAAGTGACATCCTTCATAGTTCACAGAAAGCACAAACTTACTGATAATAACGCCCCATCACCTCCGTTAATATAAAACTACAGCTGACCATTAGCAGGTGACAGAGACATCTTTTAAATACACTTTCACTTTTAGAGACATGGCTTAGCTTCTACAGAGGACACACTAATGTGCTCAGACAGCATTGGGATCCTTGGCTCGCTGTGTGTTCATACGCGCATATATGTGTGTGTGTGTGTGTGTGTGTTAGGGGTACGGGTAGGTGGAGGGTTAAAGTGCGCTCCATCACTGATAACTCGAAACAGTCTCCATGGCAACTCCACTGCACATCCTGTCGTTTTGCTCCAACGACTCCCTCTCTTGGCCTGTCAAGCGATTGCATCCTATTTACAAGCACACAGATCCACTGAGAATGAACACGTGTTCTTTTGCTTGAGGGATATCCTGCTGGATACATAGTTCACTGTATGTACAATCCCTGTCGTCTATCATAGTCCCCAGAGCTCTGCTCTCTCCCTCCGAGCTGGCTAGATGTTCAATGGTGTTTCACCTTCAAAAACACCCCTGTTCCTGCACCACAAGAAACCACAAAGAAGCGATACACATTGCTTATGTGCAGTGCACGGCACCTCTTCTCCCATACCATGAGCCGCGTTGCACATTCAAAACATGCATCACTTTGCACTGTGTGCCTGGTTCAGCAAGGTGACACTCAACCATTGGCAAATTAAAAAAGGACAGGGGGAAAAAAAACACAACAAAGTGAGCAGTCGAGGTAATGAACACACTTTCAGGAACAAGCGCACGCACGCACACATGCGCACACACACATGCACACACAATCCCAGTCACCGTGTGTGTTTGACACCTCCTGGGTTAGTCTGCGAGCTTCATGTGTTGTTGAGTTGGCGCACGTCATCCCTGATTGCAGAAGCAAGTATTCAATCACGTGTTGCTCTTCTTCCCCCCCCCCCCCCTCCCCACCGTTCCTATGGTTTCAGGGTAAGTGACCGGTCCGTGACCTGGGCCAGTTGTGTCGTGAAGCATCTGTCAAACTGGGGGTGCGTTCGTCGTCCGACAGGGTCGCCACGACGATCTCTATAGATCCGAACGGCAGTCACTCAGGTGGACAGATACGCAAGAGAACGCCAAGTCTCTTCCACAGCAAGGTGATGATTCAGAGCATTAGAGCAATGCAGCCGTGGCTGCTTTGGTGCAGAAGTCTGCATTTAGCCAGGACCTACCAGGGATCCAACACCATTCCGTTTACTGCTGGGCAAAGCCAAGCTCCGCTCCCAGTGTGGTAGCCGGGATGGTTTCCCGTGCCTTGATATGTGTGTGTGCGTGTGTGTCCTCTACAGGGCACCGTAGAAGCAAGACTAAGCCAATAACTTCAATTCAGATCCAGTCCAACAAGGTGATCGCTGCATTGACGTACGATCCCTGGTTTGGTGGCTTTCGTGTGTGTGCATGTGTGTGTGTGTGTGTGTGTGCTTGCGTGCGTACAGTATGGGAGTGACACAGTACAGTAGAGTACAGGTATGTGTGCACGCTGCCAAACCAGGGTGCCTCGTGTTAGCATGACGTGTGTGTGTGTGTGTGTGTGTGTGTATGTGGTCAGTGTTTCCTGTGTTTGACTGCAGGTGACACAGGTCAGTGTGTAAGCAGATGAGGGGGGACATATAATGGAGGTGTATTGGGGATGGTGGGGGTCTCTCTCTCTCTCTCTCCCTCTCTCTCTCTCTCTCTCTCTCTCTCTCTCTCTCTCTCTCTCTCTCTCTCTCTATGTGACCCAGGCGTCCAGCCTCATGCGCTTGACGTTGGCGCCGTCCTGCTGCTCCTGGGGCTCTGCTGACGAGGGCCGCAGGAGCATGGCCTGCTGGCCCCCCGCCGCCCCCTGCTGGTGGAAGTCGTCGCGGTCGCTTCCCTCGTAGGAGCTGCCGTTGCTGCTCAGGCTGTCGCCGGGGGAGCGGCCGTGGTGGGCGCCTGGCTCCAGCCGCAAGCCGCCGGGGTAGGTGCCCGTTGTCGCCATGGCCGGGCAGCCCTGGCCCACCGGGATGGGCGTGCTGCGGTCGCGGTTGGGCGAGATGGGCTCCGACTTGATGTTGACGTTCTGGTTGGTGTTGACGGTGAGCGTGGCCCCCTGGGGTATGTGGCCCACCGGCCTGGAGACACACAGCCAGAGAGAGAGACACTGTGAGACACCCGGTGGAGCTGACAAGCCACTACAGGAGAGCAGCCACAGTGGGGTAAGCACAGGTGTAGCACCTAGTTATTACAGGTCCACTCCGCTGTGTTCTACCAGAGCACCAATGCTGGCACACACATTAATCTAAGCTGCAGTTAAAGGTGCATTATGTGATATTGTGTTCATATAGCATATTCACATGTATTATACAACATCAATATACTGCAGCAGCAAACAGCGATTTGCTATGTAAAGATACAGTGTAGTGATTGTTTGTTGTTTATCATAGGACAAATGGTGCATGGTAGCGCATGTGTGTGTGTGCGCATGTGTGTGTGTGTGGCCATGAAGCATTTAATTTGGTCTGAGATGCTGGTGTTCTAGTATGACATCTAGTGGCAGAATGTTATATAGATACACTTTAATGCTTGACCTGTGTTTACCCTAATGTGGCACCTCTGAGGGGTTTGACACCTGAACATAAACAATCTGTAAGCTCTAATGCAATAAATACAACTTTGTAAATAACCCTAGTATACTGCACTGTATATAACCCTTGACCCGGAAGTAAACAGAATATCGCTCTAATGCTTAGCGAAGGTAGACGCCACAGACAAAGTGAAGCAGTTGTGAGATGGTGTCACACATCGGCAGACTACTTGCTTGTCGGGGACAAGGAGGATGTACACACTCCAATGAAAAAGCATCAATGGCCGCTGCCAATGTGTTCCTGTTCTGAGCCATGCTAATCAACTCACCTGACTTAATCTTATTGATGTGTGTCTTCACTGCAGCATGTACCATCATTATACTCAGGACGTACCTGAGTAGCTCTGTGTGTAGGTAATTACACACAGCCGAGTACCTGAAGTACTCTGGTAACAGACTTTTTAGCACCTATGGACCTAGGTGATCTAGCCCTTGTCACTGAAGCCAACAGCGGATGACCCGGGACTGTGCCAGGCTCCTTGGAGCTGTCGACTTTCTGTCAGCTTGACACATGGTTAGAATCTATTTAAATTCTGAGCTCCCAATTATGGCGTTTTGCCCCTGGGGTATGTTCTAATATGTCACATCATGAGCCATCCAGAACATCTGTAACGTCGCCTGAATTACCAGCTGACTGAGAGTGACAATTTAAGATAAGACTCCTGCAGGCCATTTGCATGCACGGCTAGAAAACACGCTCCGGCGTGTGTGTGTGTGTGTGTGTGTGCGCGTGTGCGTGTGCGTGTGTGTGTACATGCACACAGATGGAGGTGTCTTTGGGCTAATTCCCTTCTACTGTACATTAACTTTTGTGGTCTGATATGAAAGCCAGCAGACACAAAACATGAATGTGTGTGTGTGTGTGTGTGTGTGCACGCAAGCATGCACACACTCGCACACACACACACCTCCATCTGAGTGTTCCCATTTTAAGCCCTGACTGAGTTATGGACCAGTACAGGTAGATGGGCTGTTGTTGCTATGGCGAGTGAAAACTGTGGAGTCAGCTAACTAGTGAGAGTGATGTAGGCGGTGGCAGCGGGATAAGCCTGAGCGTTAGCATAGCCACAAGTATAGTACAGCTATACGTTTCCCATAACACACTGCTTTCTGAAGAGCCTCTCAGTTTCAATGATTTATTATTTGTTTTGTTTGCTGTCTGTCATCACTGTTACAAGTCTTATTTCCCCAAAACACTTCACAATAACAATAACTACTGTAGTTCAGAATCGCTAAAATATTGGGTTCGTAAAAATGCAAACACATTTTTAAGACCCCTTGTGTCTTGCGTGTTTTGATCCCACGTCGTCAATAACATTTGTATTAAATTAAAAGGTCTACCGCAGCTGTCCAAAATGATGTTAAGGCAGCTTGGGAATTTGTTTTGCATGACATCTAAAAGTGTGACAATTTCATCATAGAGCAGATTATTTTGGGAAGCCAGTGTGTGTTAGACATGGGTTAAAGTGAAGAAATACGGTACCAGCAAAAACCATCCTCCCTGCCAAAGAGCAAGTTGGATTGAGAGGCCAAGCTGTAGAAGCAGGGGGAGAAAAGACAAGTCTGAAAACCTGACACAGAGTAGGACTACAGCCACAATGGACAGCCAATCTATACATGATTAATACAGAAAGAACAGCACATTGCCCACAATGCACTAGTGCAATAGGTGGTGTCCATTTTCAAAACTTATCAATATTTTGGCTTTCTAATACAAATACATAAATAAATAATTAAAATACAAACAATTTATATAATATGTATGAAATGTGTATATCATTTGTAAATGATTCAGAATATTTCAGCAACATTTGCTGAATTTGTCTTTTCATATTATAAATGGCTTACATTTTTCACCCCACAGTGAAATAATGACAAATTTGAATTCCCATTAACAAAAGTACATTCCCACATTGCTTCAATTGAACATTTCTTAAACACAAATCACCATCAAACCAATCGCAACAGCAATGTAAATCTGTGCTTCACACTGTGACTCCATGAGCTGTACTCTGGGCAAACACCGATTCCCCCAAGGGGATTCTCCTAAACCTGCTCGTATAGCATGCGTGTAAAGAGCCCTGCAGACAAACATTGTGTCTTGTCTTTTGTGCCAATTTAGCAGCGTTTGCAGTACACAGGCTGCAAGGTACAGTAACACATGAATTGGTGACTTGGTGAAAACAAGCAAAGAGCCAAGCAAAGCTGTAAGCAAGCACCTCAGAGACGCCTGCGGCCACGCAGCACGGGCGTGTGCATAACGCCTATATTGCATGACTAGCGTGACAAGAATGCACGTGCACACGACAAGACTGAACCCATGCAGTTCAACCTCACCTCCGCAGTAAGCGTCCCAACTGGAGACATCTTTGTTATCATCCAACCCCCACCCTTCCCCAAAACAAAAAATAAACCCAAACACTCCGCCTCGCAAACCCAAAACAAACAGTGCCAGCCCATCAGCTGGCACTCGGAAAGCAATTCTCCGAGGCTGGTAAACAATTCAGCAGGCCGGGCTTGTGGTGGGGGCTAATGCGGGGTGTGGATGGGGGTCTCAGCGCGACATTAACATTTAGATTGGAGGCGCGTGAGGCGAGTCAACAGGTGTGGGCTGATTGGCCACTCCACCAGAGCGGAGGGGATACATGAAGGGGGGAGCCAGGAGTAAAAGGAGTCATGACGGAAGTCATTTCCTCCAGCTTCCCGTGGTGAGGTTAAGTGTGGCCGACAGCGAAGGCGAGGTTCACAGCCTTAGCCGTCAATCACCCCGTGATTGGGTGAGTGTTTGGCCGTGGCGAGGCGGTGGGAAGATGACATCAGAAGCACACCGGTAAACCTGGGTAAGTGCTTTCCACGCGTAAGTGCTGCTAGCATGCTAACTGGCATTGGCGTTTCAATAAGGAGTTGGTGGAAGCTATTGTGCCATCCCCGTATATGTCTAGAATTTGGTTTGCAAAGCTAAAAGACTTAACGAAGAAATTACTAAACTTTTAGAGTACGGATATAACGAAAAAATGATGGATACAATTGATAATATTTAAATTCATGTTATATTATTGCTTTTTTGCTGTTTTTTTTTCTCAAAACAACAATGTAGATTTTAATGCTCATTACGATTACTCTTGTAAACATTACCTGTACTTTCTTTCTCACATTGTGTAATATTCTGTAATAGACGAGTGCCTCCAGTTATGTCTGCTCAAGTTGCTGTAGTACACACAGGTCTTACATTGGAGCCTGCAGCCAAACTGCTCTGAAGTCAAATGTAAATACCATAGATTTATTGACAGTCGACGACACAGCGTAGCATGGGTTTAGTGTCCATGAGAGATTGCTACCCCTGGGGGGGAGTTTACGCTTTAAACCAGCAGCACCTGGTTGAGAGCGCTGCGAACGTCACTCTCTAGCCTAGCCCTCATTGTTAACCCCGAACAGTCACATGGAAGCCCCACCCAACACACACACACACGCGAACCAACCAACCAATGAGAAACACGATACCATGATATATAATGGGCGGTGGGCGCGTGTTCTTGGGTCGTGGCATGGCAAAAAAACAGAAAACAGACGACACAACACACAAGTGACAACCACTAAATGCTGAGTCATTCACCTCAGGTTAGCAGCAAAACTGGAGATGCAGTTTACCATCTCCCCGTTCTGCTTCTCTGCACCCCACATGCTGTGGACAAAAGGGACGGTGGGAATTGGAGGGAAGATGGGTGCGGGGAGGGGGGGAGGGGGGGGGGAGGAGTAGAAGATAGAGCAATTACATAGGGCTCCCCTTATGGCCGTCCTAGCACAGCCTTAACACCCAATGCCATCCTAGCAAGGTCGGTCCACTGCCCTAAATGTGGCTAATAAGCTGCTACTAATCATGTGTGCTGCTACTGTGAGCTAGGCGGGCTAGCTAGCTAGCGGCCTAGCTTTGCTAGGGGGAGCTAAATGAAAGCCCTGGGATTCCAGTGGGAGCCACAGCTGAGGGAGAGAGACGGCAATCTAGGTCACCGTAGATGAATCTACCGCAGCGGGGGTGATATTGCGGCTTTGTGCACGAGAGGCCCTTCAAGTAGGTTACGTGCGTGTGTGTGCGCTACAGCTGGTGTACTGAATGAGCTCACGTACGGGGGGAAGGGGGAAGGGGGAGCAAAGCCTGCCTATAGCCTCTCCATCCGCCAGTTACTATCGGACGCAATGTACGTCTGGGAAAGGTCAAGGGTCAGCCTCATTATGCCTTCATTAACACAGCAGGTGACACATTTGCAAATAATCGCTCCTTGACATTCTGCAGAAGTGGATGGAGATGATAATTAGCGCTTACACCAAGTTGCTGAGCGACGCCAAGCTGAGCTGCTGCTGTTGTTGCTGTTGCTGGGTTACTGATGGCTGCTGCTGCTGCTGCTGCTGCTGTTGTTGTTGTTGTTGTTGCTGTTGCCAGGCCGCCATGTTGCCAGGCACCAGTCCCGGTTGTGTGAAGTTCTGGATTGCCGTGAGATCAGCACTGGTCAGCTGATAGTCTGAGAAACACAGACCGAGTAAAACATTAGACAGAGAGAGAGAGAGAGAGAGAGAGAGAGAGAGAGAGAGAGAGAGAGAGAGAGAAACTAAGACGGCAAGGCAAATAGCAAAATGGAGAGGAAGGAAAGAGAGGAACAGGCGAGATGGAGGTACAGGGATTGTTAAACATCTTCCAACATTCTGGTGCATCAATATTAATCAGGGCCAATCCATATTTATGGAGACCTTTGATGTGGAATCATTCCAGCAGCACTCACACAACGAACAAAGTGAATATTCATAACGGTTTGTGGTGTCACACTGAGTTTTCTTTACAACAGCGGGAAGGCTTAATAGCTACTGTACAATAACTAGCATTCCTTTTCCTGAGACATTTCTTATATGATGTTAATGTCAGCATTCACAATTGTGTGTGTGTGTGTGTGTGTGTGTGTGTGTGTGTGTGTGTGTGTGTTAATCTGAGAGTGTGTGTGTGGGGAGACGGGGGGTATTCAGTAAAAAATAATAAATAAATAATAAAGTTTTGAATCCCATCTTACAATTTGACATCTCACCAGTGTTGTACGCTGTTTGCAGGCCAGAGAAGGGTGCGAGGAGACTGGGGGTCGCCACAGAGACCACTGGTGTGGTAAGAGGCTGTGCTACCTGGGCACCTAACCGCTGTGCATTCTGGGAAAACAAACACAGTAAACGTTAAAGTTTGAACCTTGGTACACATTAAGTGGAAAGGGAGTGTAGTCTGTGTGTCTTGGATTTGTTGGTCTTGTATCATGGTTGATTGTTGTAAGAATGAAAAAAAAAGCTGCTTGGTAGAAGGAATCGAGTATTCTTGTCCTTATAAGGCTTTGGTCTAGAAGCTTATGGAGTATGAGCTCATATATTTTTTCAATGAGAAGATTGGTAATGGTTAGCATGTGGGACACAGCACAGCACAGCATATCCACACATCACACTAGTTACAGCTAGAAGGGTTACAGTAAGCATGCTCTGAGAGCATCCACATTTAACTATGGTGACCTCAAGGAGCACAGCATTTACAGTACATACAGGAGCGTTATCTGTGGCATCTCCGTCCATCAGTATGAATGTTTACTGGCCATGCTGTCACACATTAAAACCTCACTTCTCCAAGACGTTAGCATTAGCATGACATTAGCATGCATGATGCAAATGTATCCCGTATAACTGGGTGTTGCTGGCATGGCGTCACCATGACGATATGTGTTGAAAGTCACTATGAAATACGCCACGTTGACAGAAGGCATGCATCATGCATGTGTTATGTCGTTCATGTATGTAAATGGTTGCTATAATAATGTTCTACATCAAATAGCGGGTGCGTGATAGAGCTGAAACATCAACCCGTTGGAACCCGACTGTTCGGGTCGGGTCGGTCTTTATTTCTCACATATTTCACCAGGCACGTTGGGTTCGGCTTGGGTTGGGGATGAATTTACTAATTAATACAAATCATTTGCAGCATGTTTAGGCAAAATGAGTAGTAGCTCATTCAAATATGTTGCCGTTTATAGGCCGTACATTTCCCCCTCGCTGGAATGTCGTTTTCTTTATGTAAAAATGCTGTAGGTGAATACAGTACGTTTAGCCTATACGCTTATATTCGTTCCAAGCCGTTTTCATTAATAGATAACGTTGAAAGCGTTAGAATGACTACTGTTCTTGCCTAATAACCTATCCTACAATATAAGATTTTGTGATTTACATCTCTAGCGTGTCATTTCCTTATAGGTCCTGGCTCAACATCATAGCGAAAACAATGTTTCTCTTTTCTTGTATTCACTATCCAGCAGTACCAAATGAGTCAGCAGCACTATCTGGACTAGAGCTCTGGACACTGCCTGGGAAAGTTGTAAATCCGGTTGTAATCAGGTTTGGGCTTCAGGACGCCACACACGTGCGAGTTTGGTTCGGGCTCGGACAGAATTGTCTCTGGCTTTCTGGTCTGATTAAAAATAAAAATAATTGTGTGAAAGTGCGATTAGGTGTGTTTTACTGAGAGGAACAATCTGAGGTATGTGTGTGTGTGTGTGCAGGAGCACATGTCAGAGAGCAATGGAAGGGGCCAGCGCGTTGCGTTATGTCCCATCTGATGCAGGTCATGACTACAAAAGGCCATCCCATCGTATGAAAGTCAACCATGCACATGCTTGGCGACATTCCCTGCACAGTCCCAGCCAAGCGGAGACGTCACTGGGATGCCCTGCTTTCCCAGTGCATTTTCATATGCCAATGGTAATTAATAGATAGAGTCATCAGGATAAGCCAAGTAATTTGATATACTGAAAGAAAAACTATATTTTATAAACATTTACATTTTGTAATTTTCCTCTACAGCAGCGCAATTCAATTCCAGTCCTGGAGAGCCGCAGCCCTGCATGTTTTAGATGTCTCCCTGCTCCAACACACCTGATTCTAATGAATGGGTCATTACCAGGCTTCTAACGAGCCATTCATTAGACTCAGGTGTGTTGGAGAAGGGAGACATGTAAAACATGCAGGGCAGGGGTCCCCCAGGACTAGAATTGAATAGTGCTGCTGTACAGTATTTGACTAACAGGTTCACTTGATAGAGCTTGTGAAAATACACTAGAAATACTTCCATAGTGCAGATGTGTGCCCCTGCCAATGACGTAAGCGTGTGTATGTACTGCAAGTTAAATGATAGGGCCAGTTGAATCTCACACAGCCTGGTCTATGTTGATTCTAAGTTGTACTGCTAAGATGTCTCCCAGCGCCAAGGCAACCGCGTGACTGCTCCGCTGTGCCCGACCGTCCGAACGGAGAGATGCTTCCTGCTCTGCCAGACTTAAGTTTGTCGCACGCTCACCGAACGGTGACACCACTAGCGTGTCTCTAAACATAGCACGGGCGCCAATGAGTCAATCCAGATGGGGCAGTCAGTCATTCTCATGCCTGGTGAGATCGCACAACGCTCCACACCACATCCACCAGAATAGAAGTCTAGAAGGCTATTCACTTCACTCACCAACTCCAGCTCTTCCTCTGTCTGTGGCGGGCGATGGGAAGAGATGGCATAGAGGAGAGGATTGTTACATCCACACACCGACTAGCTGTGTCCCAGAATACTTAATGACTAAATTACTTTATCTTTTAGTTTGGAGTTTAGTAAAGAAACATACAGTATTTGAAGTCAAAACATCCCTTTGTTAGCTATTCCGACATTCCACCATTCTATTGCATTATTATGGGGACTGGGATGAATTCACGTGATAAGATTAATAGCAGTTGTTTATAAAACGTCCGCAGTACTGCTGGAGATTAAACTAGAAAAACACAGTTGTTTCATCATAGAAGAAGCTCTGCTACTCCCATATTGCGTTCTCTTTACTTAATTGTTTATTTTATTTTTATTATTAACTATTACTTTTGCCTTTATAACTACAAATGTTCCTTTATTTTTTCTCCACTATCCCTTTCTCCACAAGAACCTCTTGCTTGTTCACTGTACTGCAAATTAGAATATGTTCTTAACTGATTTAGCCTGAAAAGGTTACATAAATACCTATAAATCAACACAAACCTGTCAGTTGAGACAGATTTATTATTAGATTTAGCCCAGCTTGTGGAACTATGCAATACACCTTTTTGTCATGTTTTTAAAACTGGTTTACTATACAGTAGACAAAATAAGTTATTATTGCAGGTGTGTAGAAATGTCTGAAACGTGATTTGTGATTTAATTCCATTTATAGTAGCAAGTAGCAGACACAACACAATCCTTGTTAAACTAACAACAACAAAAGTCAATACTGAGCGGTTCTCACCAGCTGCATGAGACCCTTCCCGCCCTGCGAGGTGATCACCCTGAGCTCTGGCTTGCGGTTGTTCGTCATCTGAGGGCTGGATGGAGGGGGAGACTTGGCCGGAACTACTTTCCCCAAGCTGTTGCCGTTGGAGACGGTGAGGAGGCCTGGGGAGGCCCTGGCACTGATGTAGCCATTAGCTAGAAACAGAGACAAAGAGATTACGCTGCTTGTGTGCTTATTGACGGCTGACATTTTTTGCAATTCCACCTATGTGCACGTCTTTCTACAGGTAATGATTGTCTGCCATGTGTGTTTGTGTGTGTGTGTGTTTGTACGGTGTGCTGAGACACTAAACCTACCCAATAGCTTCGCCTGAAGAAACAGCATCTCGCTTGTATATATTCTGCGTCTCACATCATTACCTATCAGACACAAAGCTGCTCACAACGTTTGTGTGTGTTGCTATTTCCCGTGTCGGCCCGATTCATGGAGCGCAGTGCTCGTTGCAAAAAGCTAACTTCTCCTCCCCTTCGTGGGTCGCTCATGTGCTCTTTGTTTTTTTGCCCGCTCGCCTCATTTTCTCATGCCTGCTTTTCAACGACGTGACGGGCATCACCAGGTCAGGTCTCCCGCGACACACCCTGCCCTGAAACAACACCCGTCACGGCTAAACTACGCCTTTAAACTCCTACCATGGCAACGCGTGAGTGGCACTCAGAGAAACAACAACAGAGCACATTTCTGTTTGATTGTGCGATGAACGAAGCCCTGAGAGCTTGTTTGTTTTTGCGCTCGTTCCTCTTGGTTGTTTGTCTGCGAGTGCGCGCTCATGTTGGCGCATAAATATGTATCGATTACATGGATGTGATCATCGCTACTTTTGTTACCAAGATAGCTCAGACGTGTGTGTGAACTGGCTGTCTTGACAACAACACTCTGTGGCACTACAGAGAGACAGACAGGCAGGCAGGCAGACAGACAGACAGACAGACAGGCAGGCAGGCAGACAGACAGGCAGGCAGTCAGGCAGACAGGCAGGCAGACAGAAAGGCAGGCAGATAGACAGGCAGACAGACAGACAGACAGACAGACAGGCAGGCAGACAGACAGGCAGACAGACAGGCAGGCAGACAGACAGGCAGACAGGCAGACAGCGTTGCTTGACCATATCAAAGTTAAAATAAGAGATTGGCTCACATGTGTGCCTAAAGTGGAGTAGGGACTTTCCCAGTCTCTCACCCACACAAACACACATGAGCGCACACACACACATACACACATACGGGGCCTATATTCCCAGTGGACAAGGAGGGGCTGGTGTGTGTGTGTGATAGCAGATAGCAGTGCTCCATGACGTTGCCTCTAGACGACTATGGCATGTGATTCTGCTTCATGTCACACACACATACACACACACACACACACACACACACAAAGCCACATTAACAGACACAGTTATAAGCACCAGAGGGCAGTCAATCAAGTAATATCAAGAAAGGCACAGGCACAAGGGAAGAGGAGACCAGAGGAGACCAGAGGAGACAAGGAGACGATTGGGGACCATCAGCCCTGCCTGAACGGTCCACCACACCCACTGCACTGTGTGAGCGGGGATCTAATGTTGCGTAAAAGTGCATTGAGCAAGCGTGTCACTGCCTCTAACAGTAATCTGCCAGCGCGTGTGCGTGCACGTATGTGTTTTTTGCAGAATCCGGGGCCGTCCTCTTCCCAGATTCCCCTGAAAAACCCACCCAATGCTACACTTGACCATGTGACACTGGAGAGAGAGAGAGAGAGAGAGAGAGAGAGAGAGAGATATTGAAACCCACACATGTTTAGTCTGGCATTGGCCAACACTTAACACTCAACACCAAATCCCAACTAGTCATCTGTGTGTGTGCTTGTGTGATAAAGTTGACCTGCTTATAGAAAGACATGTACATGTATTCAGACACTATTTATAATTGTTTAATACATTAAGACATAGGGATGTCCCGATCAGATATCAAAGATCTGATTCGAGGTCGATCCCGGCATTTATTAACTGATCAGTACTGTACTGTATTCTGTGTTTGTCCAATGTATATCAGTTGATTGTAATGTTCCCCATGGCTTGAAACAACACACTTTCGAGATGTCAACTGTGTGGAACGTGTTATTAATATAAAATACTAATACAAATTTACAAAATATTGAAAAAAGGGTGTAGATACAATACAGTATGTTACAGTTATAAACCTACTATATTGAAATATTTCTTAACGCATTGAACTTGGATCATTCTTCAGCTATAATGAATGCACTGGATGGTTGAACAAAAATAGTTATTCGGGACATCCCTGCTTAGATGTCAATGTGGATGTGCATGGATGATTTTGTTTACAAAGGGTGTGAGCTTCTTTGAATGAACCTTTCTCTGTGTTTAGGAGCAATGTGTGAAACCATATGTTTACGTGTGTGTGTGTGTGTGTGTGAGAGAGACCAACTGCACGTGTGGGTGTGCGTGCTCTGTCTCCCATTACATGGGGCCTGGCGTGGGAATGTGTGGAATGCTGCGTGACGTCAATGGTGACATTCCCTGAGCCCCGGCTCTCTGGTCACAACAGCTGAGAACGACGGATCAAGAGGAGAGAGGGGAGAGAACTGGCAAGCTAGCCAGCATGGTCAGGCCACTTGACCATAGCTATAGGACTGTGGAGGTTTAATGTTTTGACCCCTGCAATGATCCATGGTTCTATGCCACGAACATGAGAGCAGCTTTTACATTAAAAATGTCTTAATTATGGGAGAAATGCAATACATACAATATAATACATACAATACATTAAACACCCTTCTTTTCTGCACTTTATTTATATATCTATTTGAAAATGTAGGCATTCCACTGCCGACAAAACAGTGCTTTATTTTTAAACTGGTGAGTATATGTCGCATCAGGTAGCATCATTGCTCCCAAAATGTAAAAAAATGAATAGGTTTTATAGCCAAATTAAAACACATTAAACCATTTGTAGAATTGTATGTTTATACAAAATATAACACGTTATCTTGATAACTCAATCAGATAAATACAGTACTTGTTAAGCACTCTTTCAATGAACACCGCTGGCTAGGGAACCATTTTATATCTCTCACATCCTTGAAACACCAATATAATAATAATAATAATAATAAATAACAATATATACACTTGGCATCAGTTTAACTCTCCAATACAGTTCACAGAAGTAATTGTGATATGGACATATTGATTTCTTAACACGCGCGCCCCAACCAGAAACAAAGTCATTATCAAGAGTATATAGGAGCTATATCTATTACTATGGTCTGGCTAGCGTTAGCAGTCCTGGCTAATGGGATTGGAGAGTAGCGGGCTGGCTAGTGTCAATGTCACCTCTAAGGAGAGCCCCGTGCCAAGACAAGGGACAGTTGGCTGGGGGAGGGGGGGGGGGGGGGGTAGATTAGTCCGGACAAGAGACAAGAGTGTGTGGGAGGAACATTAAGGGAGGCCGAGGGGGTAGAAATACACACAACAGAAGAAAAGGGGGAGATTTGTGACAAACTGCAAGGGTCATCTGTTTCCCCCCTCTCCCCCCTGTGCCCTCATCTAATGTCTGTCTATAACCCGTCATGCCATTCTCTCTTTGGACTGTTTACAAGCAGCTTGTTCCTGACCCTCAGCTGTCACCAGGCACCAGGTGTGTGTGTGTGTGTGTGTGTGTGTGTGTGTGTGTGTGTGTGTGTGTGTGTGTGTGTGTGCACGCATTGCATACCAGAGTGCCTGTGTGCATGCGTGCACGCCTTAGTGTGTGCATGTGAAGGCCTCTTGCCACACATGGGTAATCTGCATCGCAACAAACCCAGCAGTCAGCCTGCTTGGGTCCACCAACGCAACACAGAATCTACTGGAAGGCTTCACAGGTCACAGACAAGGTGGACTATTATTTGGGTGTGCATTTGACAGGTCAATTTTGAATGGCTGAAATTGGCAATATATTTAAAAAAAGAGCATAAATAAAAATAAAAACAGTTGTAAACTATATAATTAAAACAGAGCTATAAATGAATAAACACTATATATTTTCTGACATGATTGTGGACCATTCAATGTCCTATGTATGTCATAGAATAATAAAACATGTTTGGAGCATACTCATTTTTTATTCATGTGAGTATTCACCTTGTTGTGACACAGAAAACATTAACATTGTGTGTTGACGTAGATGTTACAGTGTGGTTCCTAAAGGGTTTCCTTAATGTCTAAAAACCTGGCACACTGCCTTGGATGAAGCTATATATAGGAAGCAAAACTGAAATTTGAAATGCTAATCTCCAAATGTAGCAACAACTAACTCCCCATACCAGTTTTGACCTGAATTAACTTTCTGAGGGCAACCCTGAATGACGTAGATAGTGTTTCCATTGACTAATTCTTGAAATGCCAGACATGTACTGTATTTATAACGCCTTTGACTGATGCAGTTTTTTATCCCTTACTGAACCCTCAAAGGAAAACAATTGAATTGGTGTGAAAATGTAAACAATCAAACAGGAACCAGACCACTTACCAACTGGACTGGGACAAGCTCCGTTGGAGTTCCCCAGGTCTCCTCCGAGCAAAGCACCTGAGGATAAATGCTTATTATAAACCAGCAAGATCTGAATCCAAATCAGATCATACAATTTCCCAAAGTTCACAGGCCTCAATACTCCTTGGAAAAGTATCAACTTCATTTCAGACCCAAAATACATACTGGGTTGTTAGCAGTCGTCATATTAATGTAGGAAATGTATTGGTTTTATTTGTTTTCAAATGATGAATTGAAATTAATTTAACTATTAAATATGTGTATTGTGTACCCAAATATAGTCCCATCCACTGTGTAGCTAGCCAGACCTCCCACAACACCAGGATTTCATGTTCATCTCCCTGTATTGCTGATGCAGGCGTTGACTCATTTCCCACTAGTAAAACCCTGGTCTCAAGAGAACGCCACATTGTGAAACTCATAATGCGTTTGTTGTGTGCTGCATCACACTAACTCTGACTTAGCATGAGATTATGCATGTCAGAACACTGCGTTCTAATTAACCTTGTCTAAGACGCAAACAACACAACAGGAATCCGAATAGTACCAGGGTAGGGGATTTGGCTGGACCGTATTGCAGTAGTCAAAAATCAAAGATGACTCTCACACATAGTGAAACATCGTGCTCGTACAGTATAGCGATCTACGGACTTTTATATATATTTTGCTTACATTGTTAATATTGTCTAAAACAGGGGTGCCCTGGTCCTGGAGAGCTACTGCCCTGCATGTTTTAGATGTCTCCACTGCTCCAACACACCTGACTCAAATACGTCGTTATCAGTCTGAAGCCTGATTACAACTCATTCATTAGAATCAGGTGTGTTGGAGCAGGGAGACATCTAAAACATGCAGGGCCATAGTCAGTTATCAGTAATCAGTAATCAGTTATAATCTATATTGTAGCTACTGTATAAGAAAAGACATTTGACTGACTTTCCTTCTGAAAACATATGTGGGGAAAGAATGGCGGTATGTGTGGCTGTTGTTAACAACAAGACGCACAGCATCTTAGAGGAACCCAGCAGTGCTGTTACGGTCCTACCTGCACTGGCTGGCCTCTGCGGTAACCCTGGTGATGCGGTGTTCCTGTGCAGGGCTGGTTGCTGTGGCGACAGGAGGCGTGGGTCTGTGATGGGGCTGGTGATGAAGGAGGCGGTGGTGACCAGGCCCCCGCCAGGGTTGTTGCTGAACTGCAGCGCCGCGTTCTGATTGGACACTGGTACTGTGACTGGCATGGAGAAGGTGGGCTGTGGGACGGCAGACTGGTGGGGAGACGACAAAGGGGCGGGGTCAGTGATGGCCACACCCCCAACATTGACAGACACATTGGCCTGTTGAGGTAGTCAAGCGCAGCCCTGACGACAAAGCAAGCACGCTCTACAAGTACGAAGTACAAACACACACACACACACACAGTTTAATAACCAAACTAGATTTATACAATTCATATTCATACAATTAAATAAAAAACAACACAGTCTAAAAATGAATTTTTTACAGTATAAATAATTGTTGAATTAAGAGTTTTAAACCTTCCTGAACCTCTATCCAGGGAAGCTATTTGGGAAGTACAGAAACTTCTGACAGCAGTCCAACACAGGCTCACTCGCGTATACACACTCACAGCACTTCGATATTGTAGCAGATATTGTATACAGTTAAACTATTTTAGTAATAGCATGCAAAGTGACTTGTGTATTAGCATTGAAGCTGTGTTGCATGCCATGCTAGCACTGTTTCCACAGGGCTGGTTCCTGATGATGCTTCGCACAGTGCAATCCCCTGCCCCAACCAACAGTATAGTCATCACAGGGAGAGTTGGAAAATGCTAAAAACGATCTTTACAAACTAGTGTAATGGAACAGCAGAATGGAACACATCTGAATCGGTGTCAAAAAGTGTCTTCAAACTAGGCCATTTTCACCCCTACACAACCAACCGTAGAAGTGACCAGACAACCCAGGGTCCTGGGGAATCAAGAGCGAAGGACCGCGTGGCTGTCCGGGGATCTGCCTGCATCTCTGACCCATTTCGACCCACTCTGACGGAAAGAAGGTCCTCTATATATAGAATATGGGCCAGAACTGAACTGTAGCGCACTGTACTGTATGCTGCTGGGACCCAGTTTACCAACTATGCCCTTGATCGCTGCTGCCTCTCTCCTTTATGACGCTTTGGCTTGGGGAGAGGGACAGAGAACGAGGGAACAGGGTCCATGGCAGGTGAAGGTGAAGAGAGATGTCGCACCGAACCACAACACTGCACACTGGCCAAGCTGGGTAAGGGGGAAGGGGATGTAAGGGCACTGGAAGAATGATGGGATGGATGGATGGATGGATGGATGGACAGACGTGGTTGTTGAGTGTTAGTGAGAAGGATTGGAAGAATGCAAACTATCCCTACTGTACACTCACTAGCCCCAATGTGTGTGCTTTTCTATGGCCTATTCCATTTCCATATACCAGTAGAGGAAGCCTTTGCTCAAGGGCACTTCATATTACATACAGCCGCAGAATAAATTAAGAGGCCACTGCACAGTGTAGTACAAATATACTGTAAATGTAAATACTAAAACAAAAATCAAAAAAATGATTTACATATATATGAAAAAATCTATATAATACCTGTAATTAAAATGTATGAATTGTACAAATTGGAGAAACTGCTGCAGTGGTCTCTTAATTTTTTCCACGGCTGTATGAGTGGATGCGTGGACCTATATTGTGCCACCTCGTGATCTCTCCAACAGCTCACATTCAATCCACTGTTCATCTGCAGGTTAGTGTGCTGTGCTCCAGTGAGCATCATGCCTCGTCTTTGACAAATTACACATAGATTTACAGCAGCCCACTCAAATTCCATTTAGCACAGATTCTTCTGATAGCAGGCAGGGGGGGTTAATTGTGCACTGCCGGTCAACATGTCAGAACCAGGGCAGAGTGCACGCACACCTTTACAAAGAACCCCATTAGGTAAATCATTGACTGGGAGCTATTCCTACGCCCAAAGACGTGCCGGTTTAAGGCAGCTTGATGCCTCATTTCTGGGCGCAGAACAAAAAGAGGAGAGAGAAAGCTAACCTATTTTTTCCTGGGTGAAGCTCTCTCAACGTGGGTGTGTGTTTTACGAAATGCAAGGGTACATGTGAATGAATTAAAACTCACGGCCTAGTTTTTTTTTTTTTATCCCTCCCTATTCTTTTTGTCCTGGGAGCCTTTGAAAGTTTTATACTCCTTTTGTCAAGTTCAGAAACGTGAGAACAGCAGCGGTGAATCTGAACACAGGGTAACCTCCAGATATCCTCCATGTGCTCCTGTGGTTGATGAACTTGTTTAGCCACGATATTTTCATATAGTGACCTTATATTTGATATTTTGCTTGCACTGTAAAATAATATTAGATCAACTAAATAATCATAGTAACTATCATACATGTTAAGCATCGATTCATAAGGACCTAACCTTTCCCAGGAATAAACAAATTAGATGTTATCTTTTCACTCATGGCGCACATGTCTATACACTGAAACTACACAATTGTTAATCTAACAAGCGTCAACACTGTAACCGATAACATGACAGTGCATTATGCATTGTTACCTTGTAATTATATAAGTGCCGATCTCAGGGAGCGCTAACCCACTGCAAAGCCTATAGTTAACATCAATGCCACAGTTTCAAAGAAAGCCAAGCTATTTACTCTGGATACACTTAACATAATTGCAATATGAATTCAATGATGTTCCTTAGATTAAAATGAACCTATGTTAATGCGATGGAAGGTTGACAGAGAACCAATGATATTATTTTAGCAGTGCCTTGCGCCAGCCACACTCACTGTTGCTCCTTACAAATGCACTATAAGCTAACCTAATACAACTCCACTGCAGGCTGATCTATCATATTTTATATTGGTAACACTAGGAGCTCTAGTTTCTAGACGATGCTTGGCTGACAATTTGGTTGGGTGCATGGTGGTTTTTACTCTCTCGTTTTCTAATTTCCCAGTTCACCATGCTTACGCCAAAATGGGTGTGGCGGTGTAGTAGAGGGTGTGTCAATCAAAATCAGGTCGTGCAGTGCTAGCTAGTTCGGTGTCAAATAAAACTAAATATTGCAGTAGCATCTCCTCCTGGTTAGATCACGTCTGAGAACAGATGCAGGCGTTGTGTGGTAGTTTTCAAGCTTTAAATGAAGGCACACCTTATCACGAACCTCACATACCACATTTATGTATGTTATCTTGTTATCTATTTATCAAAAATACTACTAAACATAACCTTGGTTTATTAGAGGTGCCATAGTATGTGCACTTGGCGACTCTGCACCTCCCGAACAAATTCATCAGTTTCCTCCTGCAAGAAGCTTTTCTGTTAAGCGGGTCTAGACTTTAGCCATTCAGTGTAAAACTGGTAGGTCGCCGTTACATAGGGTGCTTAAAAAGGAATGAGAGGTGACCGCGAAACTACAACCCTAACAGTTTCCACTAACTTGGCCTAGCCTTCCCAGTACCTCCAAAAAGCTTTTTCCCAGCCAGACTCTTTGTAACCACACCAGAAGGCATTTTAGTACTAGTGGGGTGAGGCTTAGGGCTGCGCGATTCCATTTTCCATTTGCTATCGCCTTGTGAAAGATGCAGCCTGCTGTACACGCAAGGTGACCAACACAGCAGAGGTGATGCCAACTGTTAGCAACACTAGGCTCAATTCCAACTGACCAGTACAAAGGTTGTGGCTCTCCAGGTGAGCTAGATTGAATTCTATGTCTGCAGGGGCTCTCTTGTCAGAAAAGCTTTTAAGATACATTTTTGCTCACCACACACAAAGCACCGACGAGCTGATAAGGCATCGGTCAGACATAGGAGGAGGAAAATCTGCTGCACTGATTTAATTGACCTGCACAGCACCTTTTCTCTGAGAAGGTTGCTTTGAAGTGGGCGAGTGGTTTGGGATGGCCTTCAATCAAAAGAGAGGCCTTTGAGTCTTTGTGCTAAATGCTTCTCGTACACACAGGATTTCACAAATACATATACAGTAGGTGATGTAAAGTACCAGTGTCTATATCATATTTGTATATAGGCTCTACAGGGATATGTCCTAGCCCAAGAGAACACTTGGGAGGGTTAGTAACACATTCGGCGGGGTTGTAAATTAAGTGCTACTCATTATAGTGACATTAATGGCATTATTGAGCGCAGAGGCAAAAAAACATTCATCACAGAGAAACAAACTGGCACGAGAGATCGTCAGTGGAAAGGGCTCGGCAGGATGCCAGTCAGGAGGCAGACCTGGCTAATGTCAGGAGTACTTTGACTGGGAGAGGCAGTGGCTATGCCTGGACCAAATAAATGACCTCAGTGAGGCACAAATGATAGCCAACAGGCTATCTCGCGTTGCCGCCAATACCTTGATAATGTCAGAAATACACTGTGAGACGCAGCGCTCGACACTAAAGCAACATCAGATTGAACCCAGTGTTTAAAAGTTGCTGCAGTTGCTTCCGAGCAGTCTGATTGATAGAAAATATCCAACCTTCATGGCAATTTCCAGATAACACGCTCCGCCCCTGCTTGACTGGTTTCCATGCCAACTCTTGTGGTAACCATGGCGCTATTTAGCCATGTCGCTTGCGCTTGGATTCCTACGCCTGTACAATAGCCAGCGGAAGAAAAAGAAACTGCTTTCCACACGCGTGTGCAGTAGCATAAAACCAGCGAGGCTGAGAGCACTGTATTGAAAGGATAACGGAAGGCAAAAAGGCTTTTCCCAACGCACAACTGCCTGTCTTTACTCCTATCAGAGCAGGCTGAGGTGAAGCAGGGCTAGTGAGAGGGTAGGAGTGTCAGGATGGGGGGGGGGGGGGTGGGTGACGATTAAGGCAGGTGCTCTGTGAGTAGGCCTAACAGGCAGGCCGCTGTTAGCAGCGGGCAACCTGCGCGTTGCCCCAGGTCAACAGCAGCAAGGTACGGTTGGGTGGGGGAAGGAGCGGGCAGTACTCACTGACAGCCTATAGTTCTGCATCATTTTATCAAACTCCTCGTCAATTTTTTTGTATTTCTCCTCAGTTCGGGGGGTGAGGGAGAACGGCTCCTCGGGGTCTGGGCTCTCAGAGTCCCGGTGCTCTTTCTTGTTCAGAGCCTTCATTTCCCCCCAAGCGGAGAGGACACAACGTTGCAGAGAGACAGGAAGAGGGGGAGTGATAGAGAGAGAGAGCGAGAGGCAGAGAAAGAGAGAGAGAGAGAGAGGGGAGGTTAGATTAAAAGGTGGCAAAGGTGCGAGTGTACTCACGCCGTAGCGCTTGAAGAGGACGTCCAGGTCCTCCGTCTTGCGGTACTTGTCCTCGTTCAGCGGGCTTTGGTCGATGGAGTCGTCGCCGTCGGGCTCGGGGCTGTTGCAGCCGTTAAAGCCTTTCTTTCGCAACGTCTGCGGCGGGTTAGGAACAGGCAGAGGAGGGGAAGGGGGGAAGCATGTTTACATTCCACGGGCGTGAGTTTGGTTAAGAGACACCCATTCAACGCAAATGTGCATGTGCCATTGCTTTTTTTTACCTTCTTGTACCACAGCAACATTATGTGGGCTATAGTCTATGAGAATTAGTATGTACTGTATAATGCAGGTGCATAGCATACATGGAGCAACATGTAGCGTTGTCAACGCTACAACCCCAGACATGAAGGTTTAACCTCAGACAACCCTTTATTATCAATCTGCAATGTCGTTGCTCACACAATTTGAAGGCCGCATGAAAGCATTTTCCCGCCACAGATTCTGCGCTAAAAATGTGTATTAGGAAGAAATATACAGATTAATTGAAATTACCCATTGACTCCAAGTCCATCTGGAAGGAGCTGTGGAAAAATACACTTTCTTCCCATATTCCCCAGCACTATGGCTGGGAAACGTTGAGAATGTTGCAGCAGAATAAATACAAGTGTTTGTATCAAAAGATCATTGACTGAATAGAAATAGATGAAGCAGTCTTGTGAGCTTTTTTTCCCTGAGACAGCGGCACGCATTAGACCTTGACTAATAAATGGTGTTGGTAATTGGTGTGAATTTTCGCACACAGGCAAAGGTGGCTGAGTGAAGCAAAGGGTAAAGGGTGAGGCAGAGACGCATGCCAGTTTAGCTTACATGCTAACACCAGTCAGTCTATTTGTCGCCGTCTCTCAGAGGCACTTTACATTGAGATGTGCCAGTAAGTTGCTTTACCGTACAGTACAGTACAGTCTTCAATTTAAATGTTTGTGGATCTGGAGAACAACATGTGCCATTGGAATTTCTGGGTACACTCGCTACAAGGGTGACTTAATTGCAAATTAGCCTAGCTGTGAACTAACACTGGCTGTGCTAGCTACAGGAAACCTGAAACAGGCACAAATATGATGCTAATTAATGAATCTAAAATCCTCCAGATGAGGGTACATCTATATAGTAAAGAGAGATAATTTATTATTAAAGCTCTTAAACGAGAATTTCATTAAAATGTAAGACATTATTAGAGTCAAGTGTCAAGACAATATATACTACGAATAATGCTTTTTACAAATAGGGGCAGACACCTTCAGCTGTTAAAGCATACAGATCAGTGCACTGAAGTGTGGATTCATTTAAATGTAATTCAGCAGAGCTGCCTCAGTGAATCAGCCACCATACTGCTGTTCAGGTTTCAATTCACGTGACGAAACATCACAGGGTGTGTGTGTGTGTGTGTGTGTGTGGGATTGTATTTTGAAGCTCCAAGCACCTCATAAACAACAATGAGGGCACACACTGTAGGCCTGCACAGAGACCGTGGTTGAGGCATGGACGTGACTTGACAGTGGGTAGGGAGTAAAGAGAAAAACAGGTCGCCGTGACAATGGAAGCCATTATATGTACAAACACGAACACACACACACACTTAACAAACCCATACCTCATATTGTACAATAACAATGAAACCGGCGCTTTTTGTGGAAATGTGACATGTCCGTTGTGTGTGCACATCATGCACGCACATACATAAACACTTCAGATTACATGCGCATGCCTACAGTATTGACTGTGTCTATTTCCCCATAGATGTACACCGTCCTCTTGTCAGGCAGATCAGCGTGTCTCAGTCATGTCCATCTGTCCACATGTCCTGCTGCCTTTGCTGAGCGCAACGGCCCTCCCTTTTCAAAGGAGCGCCGCCAGTCACTCCTTTGTGTTGCCATGGCACGATTCCCCTGCAGAGCCACATAGGCCTGTGACTGGCTGGGCTAAGCTTTGCCCCCCCCCCACCCCTCTTCCTCGCTGCCTCCCACCCTCCCGGTTAGCTCGGTTCACCCGTCTCATTCTCGTCACTCTTTTCCTGTATCACAGAAAGCAGACCTCTCTTATTGGTCATCTCATTACCTCACAATTCACTGCTGATCCAAGCCTCCTCTCATCTCTCTCTCTCTCTCTCTCTCTCTCTCTCTCTCTCTCTCTCTCTCTCTCTCTCTCTCTCTCTCTCTCTC